>MU628286.1:0-87341 GCA_025688815.1 Aspergillus carlsbadensis
GCACCCAAACATATATATAAATCAAGACTTTTAGAACCTTCATAACTCAACAACCATAAATGTAATAAGTAAAAATATCATTATACTAGCTATTAGAATAGTATATATTAAGACTATATAGGTTTTAGCTCTAAACACAAGGTATATCCTTAGGTAACCAAGAATACAGCTGTATTTTATGTAATTTATAGTTTTCAAAGGCTACCTATAGATTATAAGGGATAGAAGGAGCCTAATGGTTTTAAATAAGTCTTATTTACTATGCTATAAAGTTTTATTATAATTTATCTAATTTTCATGGAGATATTTAGGTCTAAAAAATGCCATTTTATATGGTATACAGGGTGCGCCGACTGATAGGGATGCGCCGATCGCCCGGGAATTACGTTACTCTTTGTGGGCTTACCTAAGTCAGCCTGCGACTGCCTAAGGCCACTACTTCCTATATATAGATTCCGGCGACTTGCACCTAGGACGCCGCCGACTTATGCTAGGGAAATTCTATAGTGAGCTTCACATTTATACGGCGTCTACGTACATCTACTTATTTGATCGTGTCATGCTTCGCTTGTGCTTTAGTTTTCTGGAAGTCCAGTGCACAGTGCAAGCGGATATGTACATTCCGCATTGTCTAGGGCTTGGGTGACTTATATAACTGCCGCACCTCACCACTCCTTATTGAGCTGGCCTGGCCCTCCCGTCCGGTGCGACCCCCCGACTTTGTTTTCGACAGGTAGCTGCGCTGGTGGTGTATAGGCTGACGCTGCCCCCCGCCCCCTCCTCCTTTCAAAACAGTTTCACCTGCAAGCACACTTCTTGGATGATTGGATACAGAACAATGCTGTCCTGTGTATGGCGGCTCTGCAAATGACTGATTCGTGGATGCATCTCCCCAAGGCGACCGAGCTGTCTTGTTCTCGAGTGCATGACCATGTGGGAAGTCATAACCAGCTACCTAGATTGTTTGCCGCCCTGGAGGAATTTTGCACCTTTCCCGGCGCTGTCAACTTATCAAGAGGATGAGGTAAGATAGATATCCCTCTTGGTTTTTGCCTCGCAGCTTAGGCAAAGACTCGTAGCACTCAAGCTCTTGGAAAATACGTTCGTTGAGCTATTTTGACCTTGAAGTAGCTGCCCCCTCCCCCAACACCCGCGACTCGAGGCAGAGTATATGGTATCTGCGTATCTTGATGCCTGACGCACGCAGCATTTCCCGATCTTAGCGATAGATCGAACTTCACAAAGCTAAAGTCATTTAGGCGAGGGTTGACCTGGACTCCTGATGGGTTGCTCTATGGATATGTTAGGTACTGGTATCTTCTGCATGTCAAAACTCAATGGAAGGCGAGAGAAACAAAGGGAAACGAAGATATCTATCGCTCAATTCTGTATATGTAAATGAAAAACACTGCGTAGACTACGATAGATAATGTACATCGAAACTTGTCGAACATCAAATCTCAGGGGTTCTTTTTTCCTGCAGCTCTAGCAATGCGTCTCTGGACTTCTTCCTTCGAGAGGATTTTGACTGCGTCTTTTGAGACGACGTAGCTTAGGCCTGACCATATCGTTGTTGCGGCGACAAGATACCTATGGAGGTTAGTTAGTATGGTCAAAATGATTGGAAATCCAGGGAAAAGGACGATAATGATATAATGCCAAGGGTGGGTGGGTAGTAGATAAACGAAAAGGGAAAAAGAAAATAGAAGAGTATAGAAGAGTAAAAAAACATACAACAGTAGGGATTCGCATGTGGTCACCCACCATACTACTAACCTACCGGCGTGTGGCTTAAGTACGGCTGAGCGGACGGGAAGCCCTGTTCTCCACACCCTGTGGTCGTATGTGCTTGCTTTAACCCAGGCACACCTCTTATACCACCAGGGCTTCCCAACACACTCAACAAAAATGCAAAAACACCGCAGAAACGCAAGAAATGATAAATAAAAGCACTTACTGGAATGCAGTCATCGCTTCTCTCAGGCTCCATGCATCGAGAATGGTTTCTGGAAGCACTGGAAGCGCCATCGCGCTGCCAACAAGAAGCAGCTGCAGCGCTGTGTTAATCTTCGAGATTCCTGTTGGTCTGACCTCTGCAGAGGGGAGTGAAAAGTCCCAGTACCGAGCCATGGTCTTCGGCGGTGGTAGCGAAATCCAGCGGTAGTAGATCGCAGAGAGGGACAGGCCAACATCTCGACCGAGGATAATTACAGCAAGCCATACTGGTCAGATCAGCATCAATCTGCGGTTTGCGTTCCGCGTTTTAGCACTAGAACTTACCAGGTATTGATCCATTAACCGCTAGGCAAGCAACGCTGATTGTCATCAATAGCTTGTCCGCCATTGGGTCGATGATTGTCCCAACGACAGTCTGCAGGTTATATCGCCGTGCAATATACCCGTCGACCAGGTCTGTAATGCCTGCATAGGCAAAGAGAGCTAGCGCAGTTGCATGGTAGTCGTACACCAGAAAGTAGCCTACCAAAGGCGCAGCAACCAGTCGAGAGAAGGTGAGAATGTTGGGAACAGTGTATATATTCTCGTGAGCCGGGATTGGGATACGTGAGAGGATAGGTGACTTCTTCTTCTCTAGCGTTGACCCTCGTGGTGTGCCCTCGTCGGTCGACTTCTTTGCAGACCCTCGTTGCTGCAGCCTGAATCTAGATTCCAGTTGCCGGGCTTCTATGGCCTGGATGCCTGGCCTCTTCTGGCATCTGGTGACAAGTGTGTATATTGACGATTGACATAGTACTTGTCTTGATCCCTGGGTATGCAGCACCTGCCACCCTCGTGTCGTGATGCCATTGACAAATGGGTGAGGTGTCGACATCCATCTCCTCGACGCACGGAGCGCCATTGGAGAAAGCGGACGCATTGACATGCTGACCTCCACCAAGCAAATAGATATTGCTAAATCTCACTTTCAAAGACGTGACAATTCTTGTCGTCTCGATTAAGTACGGTCCTTAACCCGGTTCATGCCATGTATATGAGGAGTGTTATGAACAAACAAACAAAGTCATTTAGGCCACAACTTCGGTAGCAGGATCACTGGGGGCCAATGCTATACAGAAACAATGCTGTTGTTTGCAGGTCGACAAACCCAGTGCTCACGTGGCCAGGGCAATCAGCGGGAAAAATGGGCCGAGGTTTATAAAGACCACAAGTTGGGAGAGAGGGTAATGGAAGACAATAGATGCAGTAAAGAGCGACGGTGCTGAGATTTCGAAGAGTAAATGTTAGAAAACTCATGCAGAGACAAAACTATACAAAAACGCTCCAAGACTGGGCAAGACTTGATGCTTGAGAGTCGGCTGGCGGCAACGGATAAATAGTCAATCCGGAGCTAGTCCGGTACCCAGTCATGTGTTACGGAGTACTCGTCACTCCTTCTGACCCACATCTAATGTATCTCCCAGCGTCGGTCGACATCATGACGTTTATGTCTCAGGGTCAAGATGCTAGTCAAAAACATTATCTATAAGCCTCATTAGACTTCGGTCCTTGAGGCGGGATAAACCCCGTTAACCTTGCCGTAGTACCGGCGAACGCCTTCTGATCTCGGAATATCCCCGTGCCGGAAATATATCTCCTTCATCGACATACCACGTGCCACAACAATGTTAACCGTTCCAAAATGACTTTAGAATTGACAGAAGCTCTAGATAACTGACATCCTTGCCGCCTAGCTACCGATGCCTGCTACCTGGTGCTCGCATCATTCTCCCGCCGGGGCCTCCAGCTGCTAACCTCATCTGACACCAGCGCCCACCTGACATGGCATTCACCACATTTCCAACACAACAGGAAAGTCAGACGATAAGTAATGAAGACCTAACACAATGTCAAGCTGTTTCCAGGTCAGATCCCTGGCAATATTTCATTTTCCACCTAATAGCTACACCCATGGACCTCCACATCCGCGCACCAAGAACCAACTATAGCTATGGTGCTAAACCATTTCACAGCTCCGATATTGACCTCTACGGAGACGCCAATCGTCCCACCCGGAATATCCACCAAGAGGCCACCGAGTGCGAGAGGCCGCGCGGATCCCAATGTCGCTGACCCCCGCTTCAACATCAATAGGCCGTGTATCTATGAGCGGCAACTTCCTGGCAACGCATACATCACAGCGCATGTCCAGCGCCTCCAACATGGCCACTACTCCACTCCCGCTGTGTCCGATATGGACTTTGACTACGTCGACTTCCTAGGCGTTAGCTTTGTCTTCCACTCACCGGATACGCTCAACCACCGATTCAAAGCAGCGACTATCCGCGCCTCGCTCTACAGCCCGCCGGTGCGCCACAGCTCACACCACGACAGATCAAACAGAAACGCTAGATCTGGATCAAGATGCAGATCTCTCCACCCGCGCTTCCTAATGCACGCCCCGCACCTCCTCTACGGCTCCATTTCCCCCGAAACCATGCAATGGAGCTACAGCCTCTCTGGCACACTCGGCATTGCTCAACTCCCACTCATTGCCTCCCTAACCCCTTCAACAGGACTAAACGGTCAGTTCAGGCGGTTCGAGATGATGCGTATCCAGGGCTCCGCGCGTACTCTCAAGTACGACGACGGAAACAATAGGCCAGCCGGCCAGATCGTTTGGACCCTCGAGGAGAACAGCCTCCAGCGCTCGGGGCTACCCCGCGAATTCACATTTGCCATGTTGATAGCGAAACAAAGTCCCTGTGCCCGCGTGGTTTTGGATCTGGAGATTGAGCCCCTACTGCAGAGTTGGTTTGGGGCATATCCGTATTGGTGGTTGGCGCTATGGAAGAGGTATCGAGCTATGCAGAGGAGGAGAATGGGACAAGCGTGCAATGGTTCTGGTATAGACTTTCGAGC
This sequence comes from Aspergillus carlsbadensis, assembly GCA_025688815.1. Lineage (NCBI taxonomy): Eukaryota > Fungi > Ascomycota > Eurotiomycetes > Eurotiales > Aspergillaceae > Aspergillus > Aspergillus carlsbadensis. Next base: position 4,858 of record MU628286.1, read on the forward strand.
GAGTGTGGGGCAGAGGTTCGAGCCTGTTACGTCGAGAAAGGGGTTCAATTTCGCCACGCTTGTCGGGGGTTTTGATGAGTTCGTTAGCTTGGCTGGGAGGAGAGTGTCATCGAATGTAGGAATATGATGTTGATGCCGGATGCACAAGCTGTGGACTCGAGGCTGATTAGTGCTAATCAATAGTGTATAGATTCTCGGCGAAAACCTCCAAGATGGCACCGATGGAGCACCACCAATACCCCCGCCACAACCGCAACCGCAACCGCTGCCATACCCATATCCAATGCCATATCCCGGCTTTGGCTACGGCTACCCAAACCAAGAAGGCCCACAGGTTACGGTCCCCCTGGGTCGAGAAGTTGAACCAGGATCAAGACCGAGAGATCGAGCCCGAAAGGAACCACCGCCCCCATCCTCGTCCGTACATGTACGCACACATCCACATTCGTATGAGCCCGTTGGGACTAGCAGACATAATAGCAGAAGCAACCGGAGTGGAGGAGGTAGTGGTGCTAGAAGGGGTCAACAACTAGACCAATACTGACACTGACACTGCTACTGATACCCTCATCTCATCTAGATACCCTGCTGCGTTGCTATTTTTGCAACACCTAGGTAGATAACCAAATCATCCCGAACAAACTCAAATATACTACATCAGACATAACTAACCGCCCTCGAGCAAAAGGCTATATTCGAAGTCTAATCTTCCTTCCTTCCCCGAGAAGCATATACTCAGCCATGAATATCAGCCAGTCGAGGAGCATAGAGCCTGCAGAAAGAACTCTTAGGTTCCACCCGCTCTCCCAACCTAACCTACTTGTAACCACATACATGTATACCGAGGTAGCCATAAACAATGCAAAGTATAGCCAACTTTGATCTACTATACCCCTACCTAGCTACCCTTCGAACGTACCGCAAGCCAACCCAGCATAACTAGTCCAGCCCAGCCCAGCCTCCCTCTCTTTACTCACTTCTCCCCGCCTCCATTCTTCCCCTCTGCTCACCCCAAGCTCACGCATTTCGAAACTCCCTCCTTGCGTCCCGCGTACGTAACCAGCCCATGCCATGCCATAGCATGCCACCATGAAACAAGCTCCATAATAAATGGTGGAGCACACACGAACTAGTAACGCTAATGCAAGCTGCGACATAATCATGGCACAACATGGCACTGACACTTGCTGTCTCATGGCGATTGACCACGCGAGGTGGGATGGCATGTTGCACTGCTGCAGCCACCGCTCAACCATTAACTAGATAGGGATATATGTAAGGTGATGGTACTACTAGTAGTAGGTATGTAGACATGAATGATAAATACATGCAGGAGATGCGCAAGCGCAAGCACATGCGCATGCGTATACGCTGCGATGCATTTTCACTGCCCTCCTCTCTCCTTTCGATTTTATCTCCACCCCCCTTGATCCTCTCACGTGGGAGACGTGGAGTAAGGAATGACGAGCCATGAGCATTGAGTGTGATGGAATGGGGTTTGTGATGTGGGTTGTGCAGCGGTACTGCACTGCATTGCAGACGGTGTGTGGATGGTGTGGAGATGAGGATCCTCAGGGCGGAGTCGAGTTGCCCAAGGGCCAACTTGGAAGCTGAGACTCGTTTACTATTATGGATCCATCGGTATGAAGTGACATTATTCAGAGTCAGCTGAAGCCGTATACCAAGGAGGAAGCCCGCTATCCAGAACCCCTTGCATAGTCGGCTATCAGCTCGATTTCGGGCATTCACACGACTCGGGGGCTTTTTTTTTCATCTCTGGAATGCGATATAAGGGAAGAAAAAAGGCATGGATCAAGCGGTATTATTATTTCTCAGACTAGACAGACTTTTAGTCATTATCCATTCTCGAATTCTCGTTGACCATGCACCTCATTATCAAACGACACCGGAACATTAGTAAGTGGCCGCGCCACGCCTTGTCTTGCAGTCTGCGATAACTCGAACATAAAATCAATCCCTCTGAAGCCATGGGGCTGTGAGATCAGGAGAGGAATGAAGTATAGAAGTAAAAATAGATATGCAAGGGTGGAAAAAAAACAATTTCAGATAACCGCCCTAAACCGTGCTGTTCAACCCAACCCATTGCTCGTAAACGCATGAAGAGGCACAGAATGAAAGCCAAATGCCCAATAACCCCTGCCTATGACGGACGCAGATCTGAAAGGAAGAGAAGTGGCTGAAGTAACAATTTTGGTGGTGCGAATCGTATCATCGTAGGGAGAACAGAGAAAGCAAATAAACCGCCAGCATCTTCTCTAAGAGCAGTGCATCATCCGGGTAATCATCGTTAGATAACATGCACAGTCTATGCCCAAACTACCGCCCTTAAAAAAAGAAAAGAGGGGGAATCACGGGAATCAATAATAGATGGGGAAACATAAAAGGGGAATGAAGATGGTCGAACGCGAGTGGGGAATTGGTAAACTAAGAAATGAGGTTGTATAATTATATCTGTGGCTGGGCCGGAGCAGTGGACCATGCTGCTGAGACAGGGTAACTGGGATGCGTGGCGGGTGCCGTAGCACTGATATAATATGAGTGATGCGGCTGCTGTTCGCTTCGCGTATAATAACTTGTCGCAATCGGATTCGACTCCCGCCGAGGAACGGTGGCGTCGAAGCTCATGTTGCGGTGGTCCAAAGGTGAGTGTGCCGATGGATCCAGCTGACCTGCCAAACTGAAGCTGCTCCGCTGTGAGAAGGTCGCGGGGGTTGACGGATCGATTGGCGAGGTGGTATCCGTTGTCATGCTTCGCGAGGAGATGGACGAATTGCGGTAGGCGGCCTGACTCTGGTCGGACTGAGATCGCGCACGCTCACTGATGGAGCTCGTCAGAGACCCAGGAATACTAGGTTGAATCGCTGAAGACAGAGATCCCTGGCTCATGGTATCGAAAGCCGTCCCGTACGAGTGTTGTCGGTATTGGGAGTACTCCTCCTGTTTTGGCACATGCGGGATCTGGGCTGGCGCCGCCGTAGGTGTGGGAAGATAGGAGTGCGGGTTCTGAATCGAGTATCCCGAGAGTGTAGGCGCAGGATGTGTCGCTGGGACATATGTCTCTGGCATGAAGAATCCGCCCTGCGCACCCTGAATCGGATATGACGCGGTTGCCATCATTTGCGCGCGATAAGCAAAACTGGCAGGATCGTTAGGATTGTCAATAGACCCAGGCGGGTCAAGCTCGTCTACCGGAGATCGGAAGTTTTGTTTGTTCACGAGTTCATGCCGTGGCCGAAGGGTTCTAAACCCTTCGAAACGTGTTGGCGGCGCGAGTGCTCCTCGAGTTACGTCGTCGACGCTGTAGTAGGAAACGAGGTGATGCGTCACACCAGCCACCGTCACACTCATCGTTTTCTTGACCAAGCCCGATTCCTTGAAGCCGTACGAATCGACTAGCGAACCAACCAGGGCTCTCTGGACATCCGCATGGTGCACTCTCTCGCCGTACGGTTCGGTGGGCGATGAGGAATAACCGTTGGTTGGATCCTGTCGCGGGTACGGCTCCCCAGGCCTTCCGGGGGGGCCTGGCGTACGTCGGGTCGTTTTCTTCATCGCCCGCTTCTTCTCTCCGGGAGGGAACGGCTTTTCCAACTCGCGATAGACCAGGAAATTGCCCAGAATGCGACTGGGGCTCCACGTTACGCCGTCTGTCCATCGCTTGATCCCCGACGAATTCTCCTCGTAGATGAACACGCTCCCGCTGCGAACCAGATGGCTACGCTCCCGATCGTGCGGCCGACGAGGGACGTGATGCAGGAGTCCGCTCAAACACGCCTCGAATAAGATTAGAGCATCCATCGTTGTCGCGACGTACCCGCTGAAGGTCGGCTCCAACACCGTCGATGTGCCGGTGACCATTGCTTCTTGCTCCTTTTGTGGTCTCTTGGCTTGAATTTGGGTGTGTAGGTTTGAACCTAGCTGAAAGAGTGACGATGGATCAAGATTGATTGAGTTAGATGTCAAAGATCAGAGTTTCCAGGTATCGAGATCAAGAGGAAAAGAGAGGATGGGATGCTGGAGCTGTGAGAATACGGCAGGAGCGAGTGTGATTGTAGCTGCTGCAGGTGCGAGGCCTCGCCGGATGGGATGGATCGTCGAATGTCGGACAGCTTCCCTTTTCGATACGGTTAGGAGAGACAGAGAGTGGAGAGAGGTCGGGAGAGCGAGGAGCAGGGAAGAGGAGGTAAATACCAAAAGGGTTTGCGGTGGGGGGAATATCGAGGTACGGACCAGGCAGGGCAGGCGAGGAGGAGAGGGGGATAAACCTCCGGGTGGAAGGTTGCGAGAGTGACAGGTCGACGAAGCTCACAGGTTCAGGCGGCGTACCATAGAAATAACAATAATGGGAAAAGGGTGGTGGATGTGCGCCACTGTTTAAACAAACCCTCCAGACTACACTCAGAGTTCCGGCTACCAGAGTTTGGGAGTCCCGGATCGACAAGCAAGCACGGACCCAGCTTCAGAGCAGAGTGGTTGGACTGGATCTGGAGAGCAGTGAGCAGCAACGGCGTCTGGCCCCAATTGCACCCTGGGTCGCTGGGCTCTGGTTCCACGGGAGGTGATCGCAGACTCGCCGTCCTGCCTGTGGGAATTCCCAGGCCTCAGGCTGTCAAGAGAAGTTAAAATCTCCTGCACAAAACTTAATTTCTGGTCGGTGTTGAATGATTGTTGATCAAGGACTGGCGTGGAAATGTTCAAGGACAGGTGAGATGACGCTGCTTGTTTCTGCTGCTGTTCGGTTTCACTCGGATCTTATAGCTGTACCAGTGGTCTACGCCTCCGAGACTCCAGAGACAGAACCAGAAAGAAAAGAGGGGAGAGGAAAAAAACCAGCCGAAACCAAAGTAACTTGAAGAACTCAAAGATGGCTAACAAAACATGACGATGGAAGGGGTAGTCGGTGATGGGAGTCAGGGACTGGGAGCAGAGCAAGGCCGGAGGAGGAATACTTTATGAGGCGAGACGATCAAGATTGGCCTCGAAACTTGCATGTCTTCAGCAAAGTAAGGTAAACCGCCCCAGTGGCATTTCTTTTCTTTTCTTTTTTAGAATAATAATAATAATAGTTCCCTTTTATTTACGCTGGGAAAGATGATCAGAAGGAAAATAATAATGAAACACGAAAAAAAAGCCCAAAAAATAATCGAATAATATAAGAGGAATAATAACGATGATGAGAGACAGGCTAGGCTGGATGCAGCGATAGTGCGGGTTAACCAGAAAGCAGGCCTTCATGAATAATCTGAGATGGCAAGTAGATATCTTGGAGTCGAGGCACGACGGAGGATTGCTCAATCTCATTATTATTATTCTCGACGACTCCAGGAGGACTGACCAGGAGGGCGGCGGGGCGCGACCCAGAGTTGGATTGTTGCAGTTGGCCTGGGGCCAGCCAGGCTCGAAGATGGTGGATGCGACTAGTGATCCCAAGGAGCAGGAGAACCGACAGCTGTGGATCGCCCTCTCAAAATGCCCGCGGATCCAGCTGTGATGAGCTGCTCCTCACCACACTAGCACTTTTCCGACCATGATTTGCCTCGCCTGTCTCGATAGATGATGGTGGATGCTACGGAGGTGGCTCGACTCCGAGAATGTACAGGACTGCTGAGGCAAAGTCATGAGAGCAAGATGCTCATCAGCCCGTCGTCTAGATATAGTAAAACAAGAGAAATTAAAGAACCGAAACCACTGGGCTGGAATTTGGACTAATAATGGTTGGCAAGGAGCAGAGATTATTTCCTAGTAGGCTAGGACCGAGAGCTTGACTTGGGGGAGTCGAGAAGCGAGGACGACGGGCGGGGGAGAAAAGCAGGTACCCCGTTATTCCACTAGGATTTTGTGCCGTTGAAACTTGACTGGAAGCTCACCAACTATGTAGTATCTACTCCGTACTCCATCCGGGCAACCTTAGCCTTCCCTCGAGCACGAAGATTCAGTTGCCAGACCGGGATTTGCTGCGTGTCCGTGAGGTACGAAATCTCCAGTCGATTGTACTGCCAGCAATAACCTACCTAGTCATAGCGGTCATCGGCCCCGGGCTATCCATGGACGGCCTCTTAACCAGCCCAGGGACGCGACTCGGTGGAGCTGGTCAACTGCCTAGCAGACTGTGGTTGGAAAGAGGGGGGGGCTGAGCGTGTGAGGTTTTGCCGATGGTGAGCTGGTGCTCTGGGCCTCTGGCAGACTGGTGGTAGGGAGATGATGATGGGGGGGGGAGGGTTCCAGCTTCCTTACAGATGAACTTGCAGCTCCCGTATCTCGCTCTAAGATCTGACATGGACGACTACAACATACGCCCGAATGATGTCGCTCAAAGCTTGCTGCGTATAAACTTCGTTCCGTCCCAGACTCTTCTCCCAGGGCGCGGAAGTTTTCTCCTACCTTGCCCGACTCCCCGATCATGCGAATTGGTTTCGCTATTTCTCAGTGACTTTCCAGCCCAGTCAGTCCTGAGCATCTGAAGACCCAGCAGGAAGATTGGCGGATTTGAGGGGTTGTGTCTAAGGTGGGTCAAAAGCTGCCAATCATCGTAGTGTCCCTGACGGGGTTGAGGAGGAGATGATGTGCACTGGTCATCGAGTCTTCTGGGCCACGCTAGTTCTCTTAGTGCGCTTAGGGGCGGCGGACTCTCAACACTAGCAATCAGTCCGCGTTAGTTTGCGACGATGACCCTATCCCCGGTCCTCTTAATATTTGCCTCATCAACGTTATCGCCGGAGGCAGGGATCTGGTACCTGCCTGCACCGCTAAACACAAAAGAAATATTGCTGAGGCTGGAGGCCAAGTTCCTGTCCACTCAACCGTGTCCGGAGAAGACTCCCAGGCAATCCCGACCAACGCGCATGATCACAGGCTTCGTAATGACCCTCATCCAAGGACCAAGTACTACTAGTGTCGCGTCTTGGGAAATGGCCGGAGCCAGTGAAGGGTTCAGATCGGGCGGAGGTGGATTTGGGAGGTGGATTCCGATATTTATTGTCACTTGCGGCATCTGGACTTTGGAGGAAGCTAGGAATTCGTTTCGTGTCCTCACATCCTCCACGTCAAATAGTAGAAGCCCATAACGGCGTTGTCGTCCGAGATGATTTTCGTGGCGGCCCAATCTGGTAAACGCGGTCCAAGCCCAGGCCTGCCATCAACTTGATGAGCACAGTGATATTTTTCTGGAGTCTGGACGGTAAGTGTAAAATCGCATGAATTGGGTGTGGCTTTTCAGATCGCCCTTGTCAGCTTCCAGAAAACTGGCCACAGGATGACGCTGCAACTGCAACTGGGCGTCTGTGACGAGTCGACGGGATCGCGCTGCTGCGAGCCTGCGACCACCGGCCACTGGCCCAGCTGCCCGACCAAGGGGACTGTGCGTACCCCAAGAACTAGCCTGCATTCTGGGTCAAGATGATCTTCGCCTCCCTCTCGCGGGATGTCGGCACCGGATCGTCGTCGCTTATCCATCTTCTGAATGAGACTGAGCTGTTGATGAATAATATGCCGAGATATGGATTTGATCGGACGAAATCGGCTGTTGAGTTGAAGACACATAGTTGAGCGTCGAGGCCTTGCCGATCAGTTGTCCCTACAGCGCACACCATGTTTGGGAACCTGGAGAACTACAACAATTCCCTCCGGACTTGACCTGTCTTACAGTCTTATATATCTTCTGATATCTTTTAAAGTTCTACTGAACGGTCCCACTCCGACAATGGCGATCGCAGATTCGCAGCAGCCAGGGATCTGGGGATTAGAGTTACATGGGCTGCGAATCGTCGGTAACTTTGTCAGGATTCAGGGGTCCCATTTCTTGAGCTTATCCTAGCTGCCATCGAGGCTTGCGGGGAGATCCCCTCTAGATCTAGCCATGGTTTAATGCCCTCCTTTGCTGTTGACTTGATGCAAGAGTCTTTGCGACATCATAAAGCCCAAGAGCGAGCTCTCCAAGAGACTTAGACGCAGACCCGAAGGCCCAAAAGCTCCCATGCACCCACATTCCGAAAGCGGAAAAACCACCAGAGTTGACTGTTGAACATTAAGAGGTCCCGACAAAGCGGTTGGACTGCAGACGATCACAGTTGGCGCGTGCTTGTCAAAACTTAATCCAGTTGGACAGAGAACGCCTTTGTCTGGGGAAGATGGGTACCATGATCCATCAGGACCATCACTTGCTTTTTCGGGAGTTGACCCATCTACTTGGGAAAGGGAAAGACAATAAGCACTAGGTTTGGGACAAGCAAACAGGCACTTATTCGTGAGGAAGTCCTCCATCGAGAGAGCACCAATGTCAATGGTGTAGGTATCCGCCCTTTGACTGTTAACCAACTTTAGAACTGCTTTGATGAGGAAACTTTCAGAGATCCCATGCAGCTGCAAGAGCAGGGTTGAGAAGTAACCCCAATCTCCAGTGCATATATATACTTGCATTGCCTGCTGGTCAAGTGAGCAGGAAGATGGACTGCTGAGCGAAAACGATCGCAATCCGGCATCCCATATTCAGACGGCTCGAAGAGTTGAGATGGTTACATTTGTATCCCAGCTTTCCAGGCCCGAGGAGCCGGTTGGCGGCCGATGACGACCCACTAGAAAGACGCATATCCCCACTGTTTGCGAAGAGTCACGAGTGTGCACTTCTTCACTGGCGTATAACCCAAGAGCTGAAGGAAGCCGGCTTTGACTCGTAAAGCCGCGACGATCCCTCTGTATATTCTTGGAATTGGCCATCGCGCCAAACCGGAAGACTCCGTTGGCACATACTCTGTCGCCAGGCTAGAGTATGAGCTGGAGGAAATGTCTCATTCCTCGAAAATGCCTCTTCGTTAACAAAGAACTGCGATTGGCTCCTATGCTGAGGACTGAGATCCGGACCTGAGCATCAATGGCGCGGCAAATGGAGCAAAGGGGTTGAACCTTTGGTCTACCCAAGGTGGTGACGCCACAAACGGTGAACCATCACGCTCGAGAATGGATACCTGGACATGGATGTTGGATGGCTCCCCTCGGTTGCCCTTTTTCGGACTCTTTTCTGACTGTTTTGCCCGCACTGTTCGGCTGTCCGTCAAGCAGTTGGCAAAAGTGGCGCAAAATATTATCAGAAATTGGTTCGAAGAGCCTGCAGGCCTCCCCAACAGTTTCTCGCTTCGGATGCTCTGAGAGGCAGGTGTGCTGACCATTACTTGTCTGAAAGAGGAGCGATAACTCCGAGGAAAGAGAAGAGGAAAATGTGGCGCTGACTCTGACATCTGCCCCAGACCCATCAGAGCAAATCGCGTGCGGTGTAGCAGGCTGACAGGGTCGAGCTGAGCTAGCCGAGTTGAAGTTTGAACAGGTGATTATGTCACACCAAGGAATGGACCAAGATATCACGGCCCAGAACAGACCGCTGGAGATGGGCCGTCGGGCGGGCACGAGTTCGTCGGAGTTGACCATGGGTTCGGCAAGTCGATCGTTGGAAATTTCGAGGCATGCAAATGGGGGCTCAAAGTCGGAGCGTAAAAAAAGCAAAGAGGCCAAGTCAATCGTTTTGGAATTTGCAACAAGTTGCGAGTGGGCTCGCGGGCTGCTCGCTGCTCATTGCTCAATGCAGGGCACAGGTCTTTTGCATTGGCTGATGCAGGCGGCTCTTTTGAGTAAGAGGAAAGAGCGGACTCTCAGTCCCACACAGAAGGATCGCAAATGCTCATGGATGAGGTTCTGAAGTTGAAGCTGCGACAGACGGACGGACAATGGACCCTCGCGAACAATTCCGCATTGGCAAGTTTTCATTGGACTCTTCAGGTCAAACCTGGCTGGAATTTGCGGCGACTTGGCAAGGCGGCAGTCTGATGGACAGACTCAAGGATCGTGATAGGTTTCCAAGAATGCGATTCTGCAGGCGCTAGTGTTAGCATCGCTCGTCGTCCTCCAGGCTGAGCGCCACAGCTCGTGTCAACTGTGATCTGGTTGGTCTTGACTCTTGAGCAGTGAGACGGGCACTGCGGAAGATTGGCTGTGGGGAGTGACAATCTCAACTCTTCGAGTGCTCTTGCAACCCCAGGTGAAAAGGGAGAAACATTGGCAGTGCTCGTTGCGACGGCACAACGTTGGGAACTCGGAAGAGCGCCAACGGACATAACCTGCTAAGCATTGATGCGGGGGACAAAAGGCCAAGCGGCCCAGAGCAGGCTAGCGCGGGCACGGATCGCGACCTCACAATCGCTCTGTCCGGTCTTGGTCAAGGCTCAACTGCTTTACTGCTCTGGGCCTCTGGCTGCTCAGTGCTGGGCCTTCCCGGATGAACTCCTCCAGCGAGGCAACCAACCTGCAGTTTCACCCCACACCAAGTCTGTCAGACAAAAAGGAAGATCATCTGTTGACATGACACTTTCGTTTCTTTTTCCCTCCCTCAGGTGAACCAAGGCTACTGCACCTCTGTAACACCGTTTGAAGCTGCTTTCATGTGAATCGTGACACTCCTGCAGCCATCGTGGCGCCCAGCAAAGAGGTACGTCTCGAGTACCTCGATAATACTCCGTCCTTTCGGGGCCCGATGGATTAAACTACCGTCGTCGATCCCAGATGGCAAGATCTCTTGCAAAAGTCAATTAGATTAATCTCATTCTCTCGCCTATGAGTTCCAATAATCAGGGACCCGGCAACGACTGAGTAAGTTGTCGCCATGTAGTTCATTGATTATTGACTGCTCACTCTTCTTATTTCGCAAGCAGCTTGCCTGCAATCCAAATCAAGATTATCTAATTTCCTCACCAGCTGGTTGATAATATATCCTGTCATGATTATTATTCTGCCAAGTGGGCACAATCCCTGAAATTGTGCGAGATAGATGCACTATAGAAACCAGTGCGAGAGAGAATAATCATGCAGCCTTGATCCCAGCCCATCACGTCTGCTAATCCCTATTCGTGCCCTTCGAGAGCACATCGCAATCTTCACACTCCACGCCATTCCAATCAATCCATCGAATGAGCCCCGGAAACGCGGTCCTCGACCGTTCCAATCACTTCATCTGGAAATGCGGTTACTCAACCTTGAGCAGCCTATGGGAGCTCGTCTCCACACGTATTTTCTTCCTGTTGCTCAGGCTACCTACCGCGGAGGAGCAGAAAACGGTCATCGTTGATCAACAACCTCTCTTCGTTCCCTCCCTATCATACGTGCTTTCTCGGAACTGCGCAAGAATTAGCATTTAGAATGTGGCTTCTAGATTCTTCGTGTACAACCTACTCCCAGACAAGGTTTTCTGGAGTTGTCGCACAGCGCTCAGCCCATGGCGAAAGAAGGTTCTTCTCCGGATGTACAAGAGTACAATCCCTTGCATGAGCGGCGAGTCTATTCTATTCCATTCTACTCGATATCGCTTTTCCTTGGTTTTCTTTTCCTTGGTTTTCTTGGGAGAAGTTGACTAGAGGTACAAAGAAGGCTCGTGAGGGTTTCCCCTGTGATGAATAAATGGCGAGCTATTGCCTTGCTTGGTGAGTACTTACAATGTAGTCGATAAGGAGGCTTCCTTGACCCGTAGCATGGAGGTCACTATAGATGGTTAGTGAAAGCGTGGAAGCTCGGATTTGATAGTCCCGTGAACATATAAATACGGTGAATAACCGTCGCTGCGGCTGAAGAACAAGAGGTCTAAGCTGAAGATCTGTTGTCTTGTGATTGTCTTCGCAAGGGCTTGGCTATGGGTAACGCATGTATAGGCGAGACGAGCGAGAGGTTAGGGCCGAAGTGTACGGTCGCTACTCTTGCTCGAACTGAGATGTTGGGGAATGGACAGGATATAGTGGTATCTGTTGCTATGAGCAAATCTAATATACAAGCGACCCAAGTTTGGAAGCCCCGATATCAACAAGAAAGGAAAAAGAGGATGACTCCACTAACACATGCGCCTCGCCGCCCGCTACCAAATATCAATCCAGAAGAACATGACCAAAGCATCTTATTTTAGATCGTACAAAACGCCGCCTCTTTCGAGTTGAAGTCCCCAGAGAGCATGATCAGACCAAGTCAGACCAGGCCAGTCCAAGCTTAAGCCGAAACATCATCAGGAGTCTTTTCCATTTGGGCCGTCTCAGCAATCACATCCCGTGTCAAGGCACCATTCCTCCTCACCTGGAGAAGAATCTTCAACACACCAGCAGGCGTCATACCCTCAATGCGCCGCGCCATTCCGATACTCACGGGCCGAACCCGTTCTAGTGCTTGACGCTCCTCGTTGCTGAGCCCGAAGACAGCCGAGTAGTCTAGATCAGGTGGGAGGAGGACGTTCTCGTCCTGCTGGAAGTTGCGGACGAGGACGGACTGGCGCGCGAGATAGGGGGTGTATCGGCCCTCGATGGCAACGCGGCTGCGGATCTCGGGGCTGAAGGAGGAAGGTGTGTAGACCGTCCCTGTGGGTGATTCAATGTGCGGGATTAGAGCGTCGATGTCGACGCTGTCGATACAAAGGAGGTCGAGCGCGGAGCGGGTGGAGCTGTCCAAGCGGTTTTTGAAGCCCTTGCGCGACCAGGCGCTTGCGGTAGCTTTAGTGCTGGATAAAAGGGACTGGAGCTCGTTGATCTGAGCTTCCGTGTCAATGAAGAGGCGCCAGCGGTTGTCGGAGACAATGCCAACGTCGCGGGCCATGCGGGTCAGACGGAGATCGGCGTTGTCGGCGCGGGTTGAGATGCGAAATTCGCTGCGTGCGGTAAACATGCGGTATGGTTCTGAGACACCCTTGGTTATGAGGTCGTCAATCATAATGCCGATGAAGCCGTCGGAGCGGGAAAGGGTGAGGGATTTTCGCCCCTGGGCGGAGAGACCGGCGTTTGTGCCTGCGATAATTCCCTGTCCTGCTGCTTCTTCGTAGCCAGTGGTGCCATTGATCTGGCCGGCGAGATACAGTCCACTGATCAGTTTCGTTTCGAGGGTTGGTCGCAGGTTACGCGGGTCGATGTAGTCGTACTCCACGCCGTAGCCAGGCTGAAGCATCTTCACGTTTTCAAGACCACGAATTGTCCGCAGTAACTCAAACTGTGCGTCCTCTGGAATGGTCATTGATATTCCGTTGGGATAAATAACCTCGTTCGGGGCGAAGCCCTCTGGCTCAAGCCAAATCAAGTGTTGCGTCTTGTCCTTGAAGCGAATGATCTTGGATTCCAAAGAAGGGCAGTATCTTGGGCCCTTTACCGTCTCCCGAATATGGACAGACTTGTCCAAGTTTGCGCGCACGATATCATGGCTCGCATTGTTGGTATGGGTCATCCAGCAAGGAAGCTGAGCATCATCGTCTACTTGAACCCTTTTATTAAGGTAAGAGAACGGCATCGGCGGCGAGTCGCCGGGGTGTACTTTCAGGGCCCGAAAATCGATTGTTTTCTTGTCAAGTCGAGGGGGCGTCCCGGTCTTTAACCGGCCGAGTTGGAATCCGGCTTCGCGGAGCGACTTGCTCAGTCCAAACGTGGCAGCCTCCCCTATTCGCCCTGAAGGATAGGCTTTGAGCCCGATGTGAATCTCCCCGCCTAGGAAAGTGCCCGTTGTTATCACGACCCGACCTGTCGGTATCACTTCGCCCGTCTCCAGCCGAACACCAACAATCTTGCCAGCCGGCGCCGCAGGCCCTGTCCCGACATCGTCCTTTGAGATCACGATATCCGCAACTTTGCCCTCGAGAATGCTCAGTCCCTCTGTCGAGAGCAGTTCTTCACGCATATGATTCTTGTACAAATCGCGGTCAATCTGCGCGCGGGGACCCCAAACAGCAGGTCCCTTTGATCGGTTGAGAACTCGAAACATGATGCCTGCCTTGTCGATGATTCGCCCCGCGACTCCGTCCATCGCATCGACTTCCCGGATCATCGTGCCTTTTCCAATTCCTCCAAAGCTCGGATTACACGAGCACACTCCGATGTTCGAAAGCGATGGGGTCACTAACGCCGTACGGGCGCCTGAGCGAGCGGCCGCAGCGCATGCTTCTGATCCAGCATGGCCGCCTCCAATGACGACGACATCATATGGCCTACCAAAGAGATGTTAGCTAGAAAAACAAAACCATTCAACTGAACTCAAGAACATTGCTCCCTACCGCGTAGAGTCAGTAACCGTGGCCAGACCGCGAAAACTCCCTATCGTCCTAAGGCGGCCGCCATTACTCCATCTGAGCAATGGTCCTAACCGTGCCCGAAAAGCCATGATGACACGAAGCAAAAACGTGGCAACCGCTCATGTTGACGGACAGCTCTCCAAAAAATGCGCTGTCAGACTAGCCATCACGTGCTCTTATGCCAAGGCGGTGAAGCTGCTGACCTAATTTAGTTCATAACCGGGTATAAAACTATAATGCGCAGCCCCTCAACGATCGTCGCCCAGCGTCGGCCATTCTACTAGTACGGCGTTAAGAAGTTACATACATATCCTGCCCGGGAATCGGAGTTGAGTGAACATCACGATATTGCTCGGCCGCACTCGGTCAATTGAACTCGATCTCTACTCGATTCTCGTGGCTTAGCGGCAGTTAGTCCAACGGGAGTTTGTCAATCACTGCGCCATCAGCGACCAATTGCGGGGCCGCATTTCACTCACCCCGCGGCCCATCAGCAGTTTTTAAAGCTGATGCCATCCCCCTCCAGCTCCCTACGACAAATAATACCCTCCTGATTACTCTTCTCTTCAATTTTTTTTCTCCAAATTCTTGAAGATAATCAAAATGAAGGCCTATTGGTACGACAACAAGGAGGTACGTCGTAGTAGACCCCTCGTCACATTAAGCTTTCCCTTACTACGTAAATCATACTAAACTAGTCTCATATGTATAGGGCGACCAGCGCGAAGCGCACGACTCCAGCCGCCCCGTCTCGGAGGAATATCTCGCTTCTCTAGGCGTCATATACCACCACCTCCCAGACCTCGCAGACGTCGATGCCCTCGCCGCAAACCGCGGCTACAAGAACCGCGATGAGATCGTCGTTGCGCCCGCCACTATGGGCGAAGCTTACGAGTCCAAAGTGAAGACGTTCTTCGCTGAACATCTTCATGAGGACGAGGAGATTCGATATATCCGTGATGGAGAGGGGTACTTTGATGTCCGTGGCAAGGAGGATGAATGGGTGCGAATCAAGCTGGCCAAGGACGATTTGATTATCCTCCCTGCCGGTATATATCACCGATTCACGACTGATGAGAAGAACGTATGTTTCCCTTTTCTCGTTTTCACTTTCTCGTTCAACAGTAACCTGCGATTAGTATGTCAAGGCTATGCGCCTGTTCCAGGAGGAGCCCAAGTGGACGCCTTTGAACCGCGGGCCGGAGGTTGATACTAACCAGCACCGGAAGACGTACCTTGAGGCTTTCCCTGGTACCGTTGCGGCGAACTAGAGTGCCTGCACTGGGACATCTGTCTACGCTAGGTAGAAGTCAAAACAGCGCACTTGCCTGACAACGTTGTATATATTGACGTAGTAATGAACTTGGGTCTATTTCGCGAATAAATCGCTTCATAACATCTTTTAAGGTGCGATACGTGATTAGGCCGTAATGTATAATACATGTAGAGTTTAATTAGGGCCCGAAACCCCAGGCATTGCGCCTGGCATATGAAAGTCATCTCCTAGACTCCGCTCTCGTGTCAGACTAGGACTGCGAGCACCACCGGTCTCCACCTGGTAGCTGCTCGTTCGGGAAATAGCATCGAACGGTATGGGTGGTCGGGGCCCCAATCCTCGAAACCTGAGCGCTTCCGGCTCTCGATCACCGTCATCGCCGCGAAGCGGGCCACCCATGTCCACTGACATTGCTGACCGGGACGCAGTATTCGAACCGGTCTCAGAGTCGTCGCCGGTCCGCACACCTGTTCTACCCATGCGTGGCCACAAGTCTGGTAGGCCAACAACTTGCACCCGGGGCTCGACCACCCGTTCTTCAAACCAAGCGTGCACACGGGCTTCGACTAACTGCGCGACCTTAGGCACATCCTGAAGTCTGCTCCGCGAGCCAATCAGCGATCGCACTGACAGGTCGAGTCGATAGTCCGGCAAGAAAGAGAATGCGACATTGCTTTTCGGAGAGGACCGTGCCTGATCAGAGGCTTGCGCGTCGGTCGTTTGCGCCCTAGTACTGGGACCCTGTGTTTCTGCTGTTGGAGGTGATGGCATAGGAGATGGCGTGTGAAGAGGTGGGGTCGAAGCGGGCACAAGGGATATGCACAGCGTCCCTGAGAAGCGAACAACAGATATTGATAGCGCGACTGGCAGGATCGCGGAGCACGGCTTGGGGTAATTGAGCACGAGGGAAGTTTCAACTGCGATTGAGAGGTTATCGTCGCTTAGATCGACGTCCATCAGGGCTTGAAGCCTTCCGCCATCAGACATGGGATCATCGACGGCGATAATTCGGCAGTTGCTGAAAATGGGAAACTCTTCTCCGAGAGAAATATCGGTGACTTTGATCTTGTCAATAAAGGAAGGTTTCTTATCAGGGTTATTGAGGGCCGCGTTCAACGATTGGAGTATGGATGACGTTGGAGAGTCCTTTAACAAGTATGCCGTCTGCCTATACTGTGCAATTGTTTGCGCAATCAAAACATTGAACCAATCCAAAGACTCGGGTTGATGCGAAGAATGATGAATTCTGTGCCTGCCATTCTTTGGAGCTGAGCTAGGAGGGATCGCACTGTAGTATGTCTTGCGGAGTATGGACCGTGTGTTGGTGGCAGACGATGGTACAGGGCGAAGAACGTTGGATGTAGAGGGTTTCTCTCTTAATGACCTCGGAGGTCCATCTTGTGAGAAGATCGAATTGGAGCGTCGATGGGTCGAAGCTCGAAGGCCTCGGGACGGCGGTGGTGGTGCTTCGCCGAATATGAAGAACTTGATGAAAGCACCAATCAGCAGTACCACAGATAGCTGGCCCAGCAAGAATCCTTGCGTGAACGATAGACTACTTCAATCAGCGACTTGACGAAGAAAGGCGAGGGCATGAAGCAGACGCACGACGACTGAGCCGCTGCAAGCGTGGGTTCGCCTAGATGATTTCGTCATGGTTAACGGGCGAGTCTGGGAAACACGGAGGTGGAATTGGGATAATCATACTCTGCTGAAAAGCCATTATCAGCGGCTGTAGACCTCAACGACTGTCCATATCTGGTTGTTTGGCACTATAAGAGAACTCAAGCGTTACGAACGAGGAGAAGTCGGAAACGACGCTAAACCGGAGGTTATCGGCTGGTGGGGATCATCAGCGATCATCAGCTGCATGCAACACTTTTTCAACTACGACAACGTTGTAGACCAAGTTAGCTCCCAGCAAGTTACTTGGCTGCTACTTCTATCCGACGAGAGATATGGCTTGATACCACCGTGTCCTTTTGTGTCAGGCAACTCCGAGACTCAAAAGCGGACTTTTCCCTGCCCGGCCCTTACAACTTGACAAAACAACACAGCCAGCGATGCGGTCAACTACACTCTTGCATCTATTGTTGCCCTTGCTCGCCCTTAGTTCTCTGGCTCTCTCAGCAAGCAACTCTCAGCAAAAACCTCCAGGCAAAAATGCCATTCTCCTCTCGCAGGTCCACTCTCTAACGCTGCGCGGCGGCCGACTCACCAGCTCCCGCCGCGTGTCACCAATCTCCCAACTGAAGTGCACCGGCCCCTCAAAGCGCATTTGCGACATGTACGAGATCGAGTCCATGCGATGTACAAATGAAGGTTATGGCTATGACGAAGAGGACGTCCAGTGGACCTGTACTGCGTCCCTCCCCGGCGAGTTTAAGCTGGGCTCAACAGATGTGGTGTGTGAGGGCTATCGCGACGCAGACGATCCCTGGGTGTTGAAAGGAAGCTGTGGGGTGGAATACAGATTGCTTTTGACGGAGTTGGGGGAGCGAAAATTCGGACGAGGCTCTTTCGATGAGGATAACCGATGGCGGACTCAACGGCCTGGGAAGTTGTACAATGCGGACCAGAGAGGGTTGAATCTCGTCGGGAATATCATATTCTGGGGGATATTTATCGGCGTTTTTCTCCTCATCATATGGGGGATGTTGAGGGATTGGTTTGGAGTCGGGCTGAGAAGGCCCCAACAACCTGGCGGTCGCTGGGGCTGGGGCGGGGGAGGAGGAGGGCCATACCCCCCTGGTCCTCCTCCACCATATGACAATCATTCATACAGTAGCTCGAGCTATGGTCAAGGCTGGCGGCCGGGGTTCTGGACCGGAGCAATGGCCGGAAGCGGACTTGGATATGGGCTCGGTAGGAGGAGCGCCCGCTACGATTCGGGTTATGGGGGGGCGCGCCCAAGGGACCATGACTCTGGAGAAGGAAGCTCTTCGTCTGCTTCGCGACTCTCAACTCCTTCGCGGAGCACCGGGTTTGGTGGAACGACTCGAAGGTGATTTAAGATCTTATGCCTGCTGAACCATGCATTCTTCTCTGGACCATTTGAGGAGCAAAATAACAATTCAAGATCATTATACTGGGCTCACACTGGCCACCAAGAGGAATTGTTAATCGAGGCTCGCTAAATTTAAAACACTCATCATTGCTTTGATCATGCCTTTTTGGTTGATCAAAGTTTCAAAAACGCCATAAAATACCTCTCTTCCAGATGTATAGCCCGAAAACCCAATGCTCCCCGTGTCTATTCAATCATCCAAAGAACCTAAAATTTCTTCTGTCCCGCCACCCAGATCTCGAGCCTGTTTCTTATTATTGCGTTTACTCTTGGTTGCCGTCTTATCAGCTCCATTGGCGTTGCTGCCCTCCAGGCCATCCGGGTTGCGAAGAAGATCTTCCTGGGCCTTTTTGTCCCTCTCGTGCTGTTCTTCAATTCGCATCTTCTCCTCATCCAGCTCCTGCTGGATCACTCGTGGATCGTCGTAGACAGTGTTGGTCATTTCAGAATAGGTCTGGATGTCAATCGTTTCCCTGGGACCCAAGAGAGTCTCCTTGATTCTTTGCGGATCGCGGCGCTCTTCATTGTTGAATTTCAACTTGATCTGCCGCCGGGATCGACCGGGGAACATCTTGCTGATTACCATGAAATCGGTCCCAAACATCCTTAGACCGCGATAGAACAAGTCTGTCATGTCTTCATCCCAGGATTCGGTCTTGGAGCGCTTTCCGTAGGTAGCTTGATTGATCTTCCTGGTAAGTGAGTTTTCTAAAACGTCCTCTAGGTGTCCCCCATTCCTCTCCGCGTCTGCGTGTCGGTCGACTTGTAAAGAAGCATGGTCAAGCACAATCTCTCCGTTTACAATTCGCATGACCGGACCAGCTTGTGATGCTTGGTTCCCTTGTGTCTGGTTTCCCTCAGCGGTAGGAGAAGCCTCAGTTGGGGTTTGCTTGACGGGGGTCTGATCTGGCGCCGCCCCCTCCTCTTGTTGAGCTTTCCTCCGCTCCGCCTCAGCTAGTTCGTGCGCGCGAAGCTCCGTTTCACGCTTAGACCTTTTCCCCGTGCGCGTATCCTTGCACAAGTCTGACATTTTGACAACAGACGGCGCAATCTGGATCAGCTCTGCGCCTTCGGGCGTGGGTTCCCGCTTTCGCATTCGGCGCCTTTTTGGCTTTTTTGGCGCCGCTCCCGTGTCATTGCTGGTCGACCGTTTACCTAACGCCTGACCGTCAATCTTGGCCGTGCTGCTACGCCGCCGAGCCGTAGACTGCGATTCAAATTCATCACGGCTTTCCCTGCGTACCTCGGGAGCAGGCAGTTGCGTTGCCGGAGGCGTCGCAAGCTGAACGGCTTCTTCTGCTTCTTCTGGTGGCTGAGTTAGCCCGATTATTGGCACGGTTTCGACCGTCGTCTTGGGACGTTTTGGCGGTCGAACTTCATATGCGACTTCCTCATTGTGGGTAGCGACAGGGCGAGTTTCATCTCCTTGTCCGGTTTGAGCGGCCTCAAATACTACCTCACTTGTCTCTGTGATTTTTTTGCTTTGGTGTTCTGGCGCTGCAGTGCTTGTCGGTGGAGGAGAATGCGAGGGAGCCGAGACATCTTTTGTAGGTCGAGGGATAGGCACGGAGAAAGAGGCTTTTCGCTTTGGGACAGGGATTGGAATCGCAGTTACGCGTTGATCGCTCGGGGCTTCTTCGATGCTGGCGGCGATGGATGTGGGTTGAGAAATGGCAGACTGGGATGAGGTGGGCAGTTCGACTGTTGAAGTTGAGGGTGGAGGGGGCTCAGGTGTCGCTGTTTCGCTTGCAGACCCGGGTGGATGGGTTGCTGATGCCTGAGAAGCTACGCTAGCCCGCCTTGAGGGCGCTCGAGGCGGAGGGGCTGGAGCGGCGCGTCGGACGGGCGCCTTTGGAGCAAACTTTTTGCCCGACTTATCTGAGTAAATTAGTGGCGTTTCGACGGTGAAGAAAGAACTCATTTAGAAGGAGGAAACGCATACTGATGACGGAGCTTGAAAAAGACTTCATAGCTCAGCGGAGAATCATCTGGTACGTTGTCGTCGCCGTTTGACTTGTGACCTGCAGGTAAAGTCTAGACGAACTTCTGGGGAAAGTGGGCTAAAGTCACGTGGGCAATTGACGCTAAACTCTCAAGCGGAAAATCCTCCTGGCGTCAAGTCTTGCTTATCTCAACCACTTCGTCTCCTTGCAGTCTCCCTTGCCTCCAACCTCGAATTTATTCTACCGGTCGGATCCTGTTGCAGTCCCTGATACTGGACAGTCACTGCTCAGTGGTCACGGTCTCATCTCCCCTTATGCCTCTCCAGTAGCCACTGATGCCGGCCGTCGAAGCATCCCCCGTTGCACGTTCCGAGTCCGGTTTTGTCAAAATGGAAGACCGGAAGCGAGCCGCCACATATGATAACAATGACTCGGCTCCCCCGTTGAAGAAACAGGCAACTTCGGTCAATGGTGGTAGCAAACCTCATCCAGATGCCGATATGCCTTGGAAAGATGATCTCGAGGTAAGTCACCGACCCCTTCAATGTGGGGGTCAAGTTGCGTGGGAGGCTTGATCGCATTCAGGCTGGCCAGTTGACTGACTGAACCTTTCCCTTTCTATGCAACAGCGATTTCAAAAGGACGCAATCTGGCGTCAAATGCAGGAATACAAACGGGACAAGGTATCCCTGGAAGCGAAGCTAAAGGAGACATCAAAGGCTACCGCCTATCATAATGACCACCTTCGCATTATTGATGCGTGGTATAGCCAAGTGAGTAGCCGCTAGAATACACGGCTTCTTAATCCAATATCTAACCCATCTCGCAGTTGCTCGACGAAATCAAAGTTCTTCTAGGGTCCCCTGACGAGAACTACAATGGTAGGTTTGATGTTGCACCGGGTAATATAAATTGCTAACGCTTATATTGAAAGATTCCTCCTTCCGAAGCTCGCTACTTTTCGATGATCTTGACGCTTTTGAGAAGCATTTAAAATCCCGTTCGGACGATATACGCGACATTGTCTCCCGCATTCTCGCCAAGTCTCCAGCAACTCCTCCCGAGGTCGCTGATATGCAAACCCAACTTACCCGCAAACTGGCCGAGGAGAAAGCCACCATTGCTGAGCTGAATAAAGCGCTTTCCGAAAAGCAACAGCTAGAAGAAAGCCTCGAAGAAGCGTCTTTACGGTATATGGTCGCCGAGAAGAAACTTGACCGTGCACGGAGCGTAACTGTCGCCAAACTCGAGAAGCAGTATATTCTAGGGGCTCAACGGCCTGGGGGTGATAGTGCCTCCGGAAGTCGCGAGGAACCCCCGGCAACCAATGGCGCCACACCGACTGGTGAGCGAACTCCACTGGAGTCGGATGAGACATACAGCAAGCTTGCAGCTGTATCGGAGAAGCAAAAGGAGCAGCTACAAAAACTGGAAGCTGAAAATGCCAAATTACTCAGCCAGATAACAGAAATAAGCATCAAGGTGGGGCAGCAGCATGGGTTGCAAGAAACTTCTGTGTCTTGGCTAACAACTTCCTTTTAGAAGTCTAACCCTACCGACGACGATTATGCACATACAGATCTGTTCAAGCAACTGAAATCGCAATACGAAGATGTTGTTAAGCGGATAAATCATTTAGAGGCAATTAATGTACAGTTGCGTGAGGAGACAGCAAAGTATAGGTCGGAACGGACAGCATATCGCAACCAGGTGGACGAAGAAACACAGGGTGTCATCGCCGAAAAAGAAGCACAATTGATGAAGGCTGAAAACGATTTGGCACGGATACGCAACACTCGCGACGAACTCTTGGCCGACCAGCAGATGCGTAAAGCCACGCAGGAACAGGAGAAAATGACGTCGGTCAAAGTGCAAGAGCTTGCGGACGCTGGGCAAGCCCGGATTACCGCCTTGGAATCAGAGGTCGAACGCCTCAGGCTGGATCTCGGACAAGAAAAGGCGGATAAGATGGCCTTTGACGACATTCCCATTGACGAATTACGTACTAAATACGGCAACCTGGAGCGCCAATATTCGATGCTCAACACTGAACTAGCGTCCATGCAAACTGCTTGTAGGAAATATTCTTCTTTGGCATCTCAAAAAGTCACCGAGTTCAGCGCCATGGAAGAGAAGATGGCTCGCTTGGCTGCCGAAAAGTCCAAAGCAGACCAAAAGTACTTTGGTGCAATGAAGAGCAAGGAGGCCAGAGATATGGAGGTACGGACTTTGCGAATGCAGAATGCAAAAAGCTCCGACATTGTTTCGCAGCTAAAGGAATCGGAAGCTGCCACTCGTTCACTACTTGCGAACATGGAAAAGCAGGTCAGCGAGACCAAGGAGGCCTTGAACACCATGATCAACAAGTACCATACCTCGCAACAACAAATCACCGAAAACAACATTGCAATGGACGGCTTGCGGAACCAGATCACAGAGCTCAAGGCGCTTTCAGTATCGAAAGATTCAACAATGGCGACTACCTCGAGTGCCTGCCGCCGAGCTGAAGCCGAGGTTGAGGGACTCAAGGCATCACTCACCGATACCAAGAAGAGTCTGGAGAACTGGAAGAATAAGAGTCTCGGAAACTCTTCGTCTGAATATGAAATGTTGAGAGTAAGCGCTTTTCCCTTGCTTTTCAGCCAGGTGGTCTTTTTAGTTGCTGACTAGCATGGCAGACTCTTGCCCTTTGCACAGTATGCCGCAGAAATTTCAAAAACACCGCGATCAAGACTTGCGGTCATGTTTTCTGCAAAGACTGCGTTGAAGAACGGCTCACTTCCCGGTCCCGCAAATGCCCGAATTGCAATCGCTCTTTCGGCAATAACGACTATATGCATATCACGCTCTGACTTTTGTGCCATACTAATCTTTGGTCCACGCTTACCTTCATGTAATATAGTTTCCCCCCTACTTTCCTTCGTTTCCATCTTTTTTCTCCGATACTTGATTTTATTACCTTGTCCTTGTTCGTTTTGATCACTCGGCTTGATTTTATTTTCTATGGAAAAGGCTCACGGTGCGGTGTTTTGTCTACGGTTTAGCAGGATAGGTACCCCGGGGCAGGCGTTTCATTACTGCTATTTCATATTGGATTCCCTGGTCTTCGGGTGTCTTCACTTTTCAAGTTCTCTTTTCTTTCTCCTGTTATACTTTGTTTCATTTTTGGATACCTACGGTGGTGTCCGGGTATCTAAAAACCACACAACGGTTGTGTCGGTTGTAGGACTAGCAAGGAGCCTGTGTATGGAATTAGGGTGGCGATGCCGTAAGAATCAGGAAAGCATGTCTCAACGACACACGTTGATGTTCCAGCTTGATCATACTTGATGGAATTATTCATGAATTGAATATGCGGCTATAGAGCAACTCATGTCGTCCCACCCACAGATCCAACGGAGGTACTACCTGTCCTGCATTTTCTACCGGAGTATGCCAGTCCACGTCGATACGTTCAACAATCATATCCTGCAGGGCTTTGCTGGCTAGGATATTCTGCGCCTGGTACGGCCCCATTACAGACGCCCGAACAGCCGCACTAAGGACTGCTTTGGCATGGTTCAGCATAAACACGTACGCCGTCTGACGAGCCTCCACCCCCATAGCCAGACATACAACTCCCCACAAGGGCGCAAAGTGACCCTTGGGACCAAATTCATCATCTATGGACCCTTTCAGGGCGTTTGAAAACTCCTCGACGGCTCTTGCACCTCTTTGGACCGCAGCATGATCCCGTGATCGGTGCGCACTGTTACTGAATGCACCGTACGCGCTCCTAAACGCCCGCTCCCAGACACCTATCAGTGCTCGACCCTGCGCGATACTCGCACGCTGGGCGACGGGGCATGGAGTCGAGGCATCAAGATCGTTATCGAGCTTTTCGAGATTGTTCGGGTCCCGGTATCCGGCTAGAACGTAGGGCAGTGAGAGGCTGCCCATTGACGCTAGTGATAATCGCAAGAAGCGGTGGAAGGACGCGACGGGCGTTATAGCCCGTGGAAGAGGCTTGTTATGTGCAATATAGGATTCTAGCCCACTGGAGTAGGCGAATGAGCCCAGGGGGAGAGCAGAGTCCGATAGTAGGAGCAGAGCATGGCTGGATGCTGAGGATACTGAAATTCTCCGGGATATTAGTACATGGCTGCAGATAGCAAACTCTGCATGCTAGGTAGTTGTCAAAGACGTACTGGCGGGATGTGGGGGTGTGGTTTCGGAGATCTGCGGAGAGGCGCGAGCTAATTGAGATCTTGCATTCTGAAGACGAGACTCGAGATCCGAAATCTCTTTCTCTAGTGCCGGGATGCTGGATTCGGCGGTCATTGACACATGCTTCGTAGAAAGAACATTGTGTCGGGGAGAAAAGGGCTTTTTTACCGCCGCCCTGCTGTTGGAGATAACGATTCGATTGATAAGTTCTCGGACTAAAACCGGCGACCAAACTCAATAAGTGGCGGTAAAGAGGGGCAGAAACCATCGAAACCATCGAAAAAAGAGGTTGGCAACTTATATCATTCGAGCACGATTCCATCATGCGACTACGGTCGATTGGGGAGTAACCGAAGAGAATTTCCCTTTCTTTTTCCTGAGACGACATGTCAGGCAAGCGTCTGCTTGACGCTATCCAATTCCTGAACGTCACCAAGTCAGTTGCGACTAAGCACCTCGCGCTGCATCAGCGGCAGCTCGATGTGTTTACGAGAACATCTTCCCTTACGAAGGGAATCAAGAGCCAGACAGATGGATTAATTCTTACAGCGAGGGCTGTTGCGGAACTCGCCAAGCGCTTCAACGACTCTCCTCCGGCTCACTCCACCACTCGTTCCGAACCTTCCCCTCCGACGCAAGCAGATCAGTTCCGTGTCGAAACCCAAATACCTTCATCGGTGGCCGGAGCTAGCATGGATATAGGGCCGGGAAATTTGGATGTCAGCCCGCAGCAGGAGGAGTTTTATCGGCCTTCAACGGAGCCGGCTGCGGACTCGGTGGGAACACCTCGTGTGATAGTACCTCGCGCTACAAATGATACCCAGGTCGGGTTGGATAAGGATATCAACGCGGATGTTTTTCGATCACCGGTTGCGGCTCCATCTGTAGCGGCAGGCGGGATAGCCATCAGCCCGCAGCAGGAAGAATCATACCAGCCCTCTCCTAAGCCCGCCGCCACGCCGACTGGAACGCCTAAGGTCCAAGTTCCGCAGGCCACAAGCAATACGCAGGAGGGGATAGATAAGGAAATCAATTCAGATGTTTATCAATCACCTGTGGGTGCCGGAGAGACGGCAACAGAACCCCAGGATCTCTCAGAAGACATGATGAAGGATATCTTCCATAGCCCTAGGGTCGCCAGGGTACTTTCACCAAAGGCGCCAGGTCCTGACAAAGTTGAACCAAGCATTGTGGTAGAGGACATGGTGACCCCCGATTCGAAAGTCAGTAGTCAGCTGCAACTTACAAGGTGTTCGTTCAAGCTGACAGCCCCCAGATCGAGTCGGAGTTTGTAGCCGAGCTGAAGAAGGAGAAAGAAACGTATAAAATGGTAGAGTCCCGAGTTCCATCCTCCCGCTTGGGACGAATCTGGCAATACGGCGGCCTAGCTACCTCGATGGCTTTTGGGGCCGTTGGCGAGGGCTTCCGCAGGGTAACAGGCAGCGCAGAGGACGCAGCTGGATCTCTTATGTTTAGCGCTGGGAATATGGAGCGTCTTGTGGCTAAGCTTTCGAAAATGCGCGGTGCCGCGCTCAAGCTGGGCCAAATGATCAGTTTCCAAGGTATGTTTAGTGGTAGCTATACGCATAAATATCTAACTTTGGGCGTTTAGATTCCAAAATGCTTCCAGACCCGATCCAACAGGTCCTTCAGAGAGTGCAAGACCGCGCAGACTATATGCCTGCGTATCAACGGGACAAAGTCCTTACAGATAACTTGGGCCCCAACTGGCGTGACCTCTTTTTATCCTTTGAAGAAGTACCCATGGCCGCCGCATCCATTGGCCAAGTTCATGGCGCCGTCCTCCAAAGTACCGGTCAACCGGTAGCCGTGAAGATTCAATACCCTGGCGTCGCCGATTCGATCGACTCGGACCTCAACAACCTCTCAATCCTCCTCACAGCCTCGCGCCTTCTTCCGCGTGGCCTCTACCTCGACAAAACCATTGCCAACGCCCGTACCGAACTCGGCTGGGAATGCGACTACACGCGCGAGGCTGAATGTGCCAACCACTTCCGCACCCTCCTCGCAGACGATCCCGTCTTCTACGTCCCCGCAATAATCCCCGAGGCCTCGGGCAAAAATGTCATAGCAATGGAGCGTCTAAACGGCGTCGCGGTCACGAAAATACAAACCTTCACCCAATCTCAACGAAACTGGATCGGTACCCAAATTTTGCGCCTCTGTCTCCGCGAGATTACCGAATTCAGATACATGCAGACAGACCCCAACTGGACCAACTTCCTCTACAACGCCACCACCTCACGCCTTGAACTCCTCGACTTTGGCGCAACACGCGCCTACCCATCTCATTTCATCGACAAGTACGTCGCGACCCTCCGGGCCGCGTCCCGGTCCGATCGAGATACCTGCCGCGCCCTTTCCATCGACCTCGGTTACCTAACAGGTTACGAGAGCCCGGCCATGGTCGACGCGCACGTCTCTTCGATCCTTACCCTCGCCGAGCCATTCATGGATTCGTCGCCGGATGTCTATGACTTTAGCGATCAGACGATTACAGAGCGTGTTAAGGGCTTCATACCTGTTATGATTCGTGAAAGACTGGCGCCGCCGCCTGAGGAGACCTACAGTTTGCATCGGAAGCTGAGTGGGGCATTTTTGCTGTGTGCGAGATTGGGTAGTAAGGTTAGGTGTAAGGAGTTGTTCAGGAATGCGATATCGAAGGTCGATGAGCGCTCAGCTTAATGTGCTTGGTATAAGTTGACGTCTGGGCCTGCCTGGGTCCAGGGTGTAGGGTTGCATGCGGGATTGACTTGTAAGCTATGTACTTTTATTGTATAAAATCATCGCCACCTTGTAATATAGTTGGGTTATTACTAGTTTTGTGTATGATATATGATACATTGGGTTGGATATAGCCTGCGCAGCGCATACTTTGCATCTGATGTGGTCAAATCTTTTTCTTTTGCAGAACCCGAGTGGTCCAACTTCAGTCGCCCTTTTGTAATAATTCATGCCTCTTGGCCACTGAACATACTCAGCCCTTCCCAGCCGCAAAAATGGCATCCCAGTACCCCCGGACCGCTTTACAAATCCCCTTCTTTCCGCTCCAAGACCGAAACTTATCCTCAAGCTCACAAGCAGTCCAGAGAATCTCCCTCCAGTAATGCTTCTCGATGTCCGAGCTAAAGGTCTGGATCACGTCTTGCGGGATCGTCCATGCACGCGTGTAGCTTCCGTCGTCTGCAAAGGCGGGGTTGACGTCGTGCGGCTCAAAGACCGTTGCTGGGTCAAATTTGGGGTAGTTGGCGTGGATGAAGAAGGGGCGGGGTCTTTCGGTTGGAGAAGCTGTAGAGGATGTAGAGGATTTATGAAGGGCGTAGTCTTCTGTTGGGTCGAATTGGACCATCGCGGAGCCTGCGAGGCCGTTGGCTGTGGCGTGGCCCATTGCGACGATGCCCTCTAGAACCTGGTAGTAGGGTTCGTTGACGGCTATGGCGGCTGCAATGAAGGTTTCCTTGTCGCCTTCGCCGGCGGCGCCTTGAGAGAGGAGCGGGTAGTAGTAGTCGGGACCCCAAAGGTTGTAGTACATACTCAAGAGGAGGGTTTTGGCGTGGGTTTTCTTGGATATGAGGACCTCGCCGGACTCGGTGGACTGACGGGGCCAGATTCCTGGTTGAGGCGCTGGCTGGGCGGCAATTTCATAGTAATAGGAGGAGACAGTGGAGGCCCAAAAGTCAGGCCAGGTTACCATGTTTCTTGTTTTGAATGGCTCGCTTGTGAACAGGGAGTCTGGCTGTAGGGTCGGGAAGGAGTCCGCATCGAGAAAGAGGATTTCTTCGAACGAGGAAAAGAGCATGGCGAAAAGTTTGAACTGGTACTTTTGAATCTCTACGACACTTGGAGCGGCACCTAGGATGCGGGAGAGTATCACACATTGCGCGTTCAGCGAGGGAAGCACCACGTCGCACACGTAAGATTCGTATTCTTCGTCGTTGGCTAGAAAGACCTCGACAGGGAGCTCGGAGCCTGTACGTCGGAGCATCCGCAGCGAGATGACAAGCACTGGGAGATATGAGCCGCCGGCGGTGGAAACGACACCTCTAGTGTTGGGTATATAGTGTAGGCGCGGTGCAGCTGTCTTGATAGCATCAATAAATTTGAGATGCGCATTGCGCATTTCTTCGACTTCTTCCGGTAGCATGTCCAGCATCTCCGGTCGGTTGTTTGGGTCCGATTCCTCGACCCTGATTGTAGGAGCGTTCCCTAGTCGCAATGGCGGATTGCATCTTGGAGTTGTTGCAAGCAGAAGTGGCTGCATTCGGGTCCAGAAATGTATATGCCCGTCTAAAATGGGCTCCTGCGCTACACGGCCATGAGGGCGATATCCCGGTAGGCGCGGAGATGATGTTGAATAGCGCGAAAACAGCCAGATGAACAAGAAGGCAGCAATTGTAGCAAGTACTAGGATGCGCAATCGCGCCAGCGGCCGCAACGGAATCATTGTCCCGTGCTCCTCTTTTCACGGTGACCCTTGATGGAATAGCGGCTCGCGTAGTTCATGGGCGAGTTGAAATGGCTTAAAGTCAACGGTAGCACGGGAGCCTCAATTCAGCGACAATCGGGCCCGAGAGCAGCTGCTCCACTGATGGTAAGGAGAGAGAGGCCTGGCAGAGTCATCGGGTCGGGCGTTGAGAAGTAGTCGAAGAAAGTCCAGGAATTGCTGGCAGAAATAAACGAGCGTGGATACCAAGGCTCAATAATGAAGGGTCTCTTAGGGTCTGACGGCTTAAATTGAAGTGCTCGAACTGCGGAGAAGTGTTGAAACTGAATTGTTTATTAGCCTACCTACACTACGTCATACTCTGTCGCGCATTTATCTCTTCCACATCATCGATTCTGATCAGAGTTTTGTGGTTCGGTCCATTTCACAGGTACATTAAGCTGGACAAGTAATACTCCGTATTAAGGGATCATATCGTCATCAATGGCACCCACAAAAAAAAAGACAACAGGGGCTTGTTTCATTGAAGGGTAATCGATGAAACATGCCATGCACTACGAGAGCCTCCGAGACTCCGCATCAGCGTTCAAAGATTCGAATTCAGACTCCTGGCTTTCCTCCTCGATGATTGTTTCTGCGAGCACCCCTCTCTTCCTCAAGCCACCAGAATCTAACCCCCAGCCCCAGTCGTTCCAGGTCTCGCTATTCGAGTCAGAGTCGCTTGAAAGCGAAGGGGTATACTTGGCTTCCTCACGATGCTCTGTCCTGAACGTTAGACGAGGCGAAGCATGGGGCCTCCAAGGGCAATTCTCATTAGCCCAATCGATCGCGAAAGTAACCATGAAATACAAGACGGCGCCGATGCCAGCTCCCATTAGCGAGGCCACGCCCAGGTAGATGAAGAGTGCCTAAAAGATCAGCAATTGTTGACCAGTAATTCGCATGAATTGCATACCCCGGAGTTGACCAGTACTCTCAAAGGTAGGAGAACAAACCACAGGACTAAGCGGCCCAGGTTTATGAAGGGAGATGCCAGCAGGCCCAACAGGAAGTATGCGCAATAGAGGGTGTAGTAGACTACATGGTAGAGTGCAAAGTAGATGGGATATGCGGCAATATTGAGGGTGAGTCTGGGTACAGCGGATAGGGCTCCCAATAATATTGTTGCCATGGATGTTCAAGTCGAAGCTGTAGTTGTCTACAACGTAGGGCAGCCGGCCCGGTGATGCCGCGGACAACCCCATGTTCGGCGGTAATTATCGGCAGAACCCCACGTGGGTTCAAGCCAGTCTGACTTTTATACTCCCGACAAAGTTGCAAACATTCCTTCGCGGACACGGATTGATTGGATCAGACTTTCCTGATAACTGGATAAGTTAAGGCCCGGAAAATGATGGCCGACGGCTGAAGGCTTGTCCCAATTGGGCCCGGTGCATCGACCCTTACTCGAGTGAGATCCCAATTGGGTGAGAGTAATTGTATGATGGATTGGTTAACGGTAAAGGGCGGGATTGAATAGCATGTGCTCAACATCACATACCCTGGGCGCTGAAACCTGCCTGGGAGGACTGAGTGTAGCATGGCATGTGCTGACAGTTGATCTTGCAATGTCAGCAGCGTACCCTAAGCCCTAAGTAGCGAATCAAGGAGGGGGCAGATCCTGGGGTTTTACGACATCAAGAGGCAAAAGCCCCGGATTGTCGACGACATCATCACTTTCGCTGCGACTCCAGCGTTCGTTCCCCCCCGGTTCCTCGGGTTTCTTCCCATATGTGTACCCTGATTATACGAAATAGACTATTTATTTCCTTTGTCTCCCCACACTCCCTCCTCCTTGACTCACCGAGCGACTTGCGTGCGTCCAGCTTGACTCTTGATTTGGCGTTTTGCCCCTCGGGGTCGCGACTGCGGATGTCTTGATCTACAACTAGCAAATTCTCATCTCCGGCTCGACAGGTCAACTCTTGTGCCCCGCACCTCCTTTCGCTCTTCATTCCTTCTTCGGCCACCTCGCGCTCCTTTGTGAATATCCTCCTTTCCAAATGGGCAACAATCCTTCGAAGGGCCCTACCGGAGACGGCCCGAGCCCGGTGATTTCGGGCACCACGAGCCTGACGGGTTCGACGAGTGAAAAACGAGCGGCTCGCGGGTCTGCAGTCAATGCTTCGAAAGCTCCTCCAGCAGCCGACCCTTCCGCCTCGAAGGGAATCGCAACGGGACAGTCCTCCGCTAAGCAACAACCCCTGCCATCACGCAATGTCGCAGATTTGCCCACACGGACGGTAGACCGGCCCGATCGCCACGAGCCCAGAAAGACAGATGCCCTTCGTCCAAATACGGATACCCCTCGCCCGAGAGACATACCGTCGGCCGATGCATCCAACCCCGTCCAGGTCCCGATCTCCCGTGCTGCTGCTGCTCGCCGAGACCCTTATCAACCTGTCGCTGCATCTGGTCCGCCACACAAGATGTACTATAGCGCGTCCGCACATTTCCAGCGTCCTCCGCGGATGCCCCTGCCGATTGGAGATGCTACAGCTACACCAGGTTCGCCGATTAGCGGACCTGAAGACGCCAGCCCGCTTGCTCCTGAACAGACGCCCAATTACCAGCCAATGGTGTCAAACTCCGACCTCACCACCACCACCACCACCACTGTCGAAGACGACGATACTGTGGATGATCTCCAGTCGTATGCCGGCAGCGGTGTAGGAAGGGGTGTGCCGACATATATCGAATGGACGGGCGGTGGTAACAGGGTGTATGTGACCGGAACTTTTGTCAACTGGGAGGCCAAGTTCCGACTACAAAGAAGGTTTGTTGCGTCATTTGGTCTAGGTCCTTGGTCGTTGTTATTAATCCGATTGATAGTGAAATTAACCCCGCTGTCATGTCTACAGTTCTAAATCTCCGACCGGGCACGCATCATATCAAGTACATTGTCGATGGTGATATGCGGGCCTCCGACAATCTGCCAACCGCCGTCGACTTTACAAATCATCTAGTCAATTATATCGAGATTAGCGCAGATGATGTAAATCGGTCAAGGCGGGAAAGCGAAAAGGGCGCGGTGCCCCCTGGTATTCACCCTCCGCAAGTGATTCCTGAACAGCCTGGCGCTGGCAAGGACGAGTCCGCCGTTGACGAAGACAAATCGGACAAGGGGGAACCGGAGGAGCCGGAGGAAATCCCAACCGGCGATTTTCGTAGTATTATCCCGCCGTTTCTTCTTGACTTGGATAAGGATGAGGACAGCGCGAGCTACCAACAAGCTGTCAATATCATTGGTGATGCGCCAACACCACCAAGCCTCCCGCTTTTTCTCGGAAAGTCTATTCTCAATGGCACCACGCCAATGAAGGATGATAGCAGTCTGCTCAACAATCCTAACCACACAGTCCTGAACCATCTTGCCACAAGCAGCATCAAGAATGGCGTCTTGGCCACCAGCGTGACGACAAGATACAAACGAAAGGTATAATCTCCATTATCTAGAACTCTACCTTGGGGCCAATCTGCTAATCCTGCTGCATATAGTATGTCACGACAATTTTGTACAAACCTACTGGGCATATCGGCGAATAAACAAATGTTACATCAGACATGCTTTCCAGAATCATCTGCTGCTCTACGTCCCGGCTCACCCTGGCGGCAACTACTTCCGGCCGATCTCAGCATACATGGCATTAGATCGATGATGATTTGTGCTTCTTGGATACCCTCATTACGCTGGGGCAGGTCATGTTGCGGAACCTCCAAAGAGCCCTGTCAAGGGTTACCCACCCGCTTTTACATCAAACTGTGGTCTTTCTCGCATTGTCAGAACTTGCCCCGCGGCAGGCTGCGGTATTGTCGACCGACGACGGTCCAACAAATAGACCGTTTATGGCGTGGATATACTAGATCCATAGATCCGGCCTTGGTTCATTCCCGGAGCCGGTCATGTGCTATGGCCATGGAAATACTTGCTTGGTTAGGCTTTTGCTTGCCGAGGCCTTCTTCGTACATCTCCCCTCTCTCTATACAGAACTCAAGACTTCGGCATATACACATCTGCGCTGGAGATATGCATTGCTCATCTAGTTATAATAGGGATTTAATGAACATAGATATCATGGATATACTTACATACAGCAACCTTGAGCCTCGGAAGATATTTATCGATCGCGGATATCAAGATCAGTCCCTCCACTGTACAAAAACATCATCAGTCCTAAACCGCTGAGTGCAAGTCGACTCCTTGAACGCGGTCCGGAACCCAGTCTTGTACGCCAGAATACCAGCCTGCGCAATCATAATCCCATTATCAATACAGAACCTCTCATCCGTCGCGTGAACACTCCCGCCCCGGTCTCGCGCCATGATCCCCATCATTTCTTGTAACCGCTCATTGCATCCCACTCCGCCCACGATCAGAACCTCCTTTGACCCGACGTGCGCCATCGCCCGCTCCGTAATCTCCACAAGCATTGAGAATACAGTCTCCTGGAGCGAGAAGCAAAGGTCTGCGCGGGTGGGTTTACGGGTTGATAGTTTCTCGTCTGATACGGGTTCGTCTGTGATTTCATGTTCCTCCTCATCCTCCTTTTGCTCGCCGTTTAGGCCATATTGAGCAGCGAGACCATCAATTGCAGCTAGGATGCCGGACATCGAGCAGTCCATGCCTTTCACTGTGTACGGGAGGTCGACAAGTTGCTTCCCCTTCTTTGCGAGTTGCTCAATGTTATACCCAGGTGCTGGGTCGTTTGAGATGTGTAGTGTGCGCGCGAACCGGTCGAGGCAGTTTCCTACAGCGATGTCGAGGGTTTCGCCGAAGATTCGGTACCGTTGCGAGCTGTATGCGATTACTTGTGTGTTGCCGCCGGAAACGTAGAGGACGACGGGATTCGAGGCGCCGGTGATCAGGCGGCCCATTTCAATGTCTATTCATTGTATTGTCAGCAAGCTTATCTTTCTATAGTAGGCGTATAGAATAAAGGCGCATACGTCCAACACAGTGATTGACTCCAATCAACTCCTTTCCCCATAGCAGACTTAGCGTACGAGCGGCTACTGCCACGCTTTGTAGGGGAGCTCCCATCCCGGGACCCTTGGTGTAACATATGCAGTTGACATCGGCGGCGGAGATACGAGCTTCGCAGAGAGCTTTCTTCACGAGCTTCACGACCCAGGCGCGGTGGTGCCTTGCTGTATCTTTGGGGAGGAAACCTTCGCCGGGAGGAGAGACGTAGGTGTGCCGGATGTTGGCGAGGACTAGCGGGGTGCTGCCATCGCTGGGATGGAGCATAATGCCCACGCCGAGTTTATTAGCAGAGCCTTCGAGGCCGATTGCGATCATCTTAGTGTATGAGCTATAGATATTCGGGAGTATAAAGCGATGTCATTATTCAGAGAATATTTTGGAAAGCTACAGTAGATAGTGGCAGCGCTGATCTGGGCACTGAGGGGCAGAGTCGGAGAATGTTTTTTATCAGCAGCGTTATCGATTGGCTCGCCCGGGTTGGGTATTTGGGTCGGCCACGGCAATTCCGCCGTTGCGTTTATCCGACGGTATACAAGCACTAGTAAATGAAGAGCATCCCATCCCGGCCTTCTTCTCCCCTCCCACTTCAGTCTCTCAGGCCAGCTGCTCTCTTTCCCTTTGCCCCTTTTCTTCTCTCATTCTGTATATCATCAGCTGTTCTCGCTTGCTCTGTCGACTCTCCTTCCTCAGTGACTCAGATTCGTTTTTCTTTATGCTGTCCTCGCTCTCCGCCCACAATCTCACCATCAATATACGCAGACGCCATGTTCTCGTCAGCCCACTTTTCCGGCTCTGACGACTTTCAGCTCCAGTCAGATGAGTTTGCATCCTGGCTGTCCTCTAGATCTGGTGTCACGGTGAATTCCAAAGTCCGTATTGCAGACCTGCGAGCAATCGCTGCTGGACGAGGCGTCGGTACGTTTTACTCCACCTGAGGACGAGTTTTCCTTTCCCCCTCCAGCCCAGCGGTCTATCTCTGGCCTTATCAAACTGTGCTCCTATTCAAAGGCAACTCACGTATCTGATTCGAGACGTTCGCTATACCAGTGGCTCAAGCCGACATAGTCGAAGGCGAAGAACTTTTCACCATCCCGCGAGACCTAGTCCTCTCGACCCACAATTCAAGACTGAGCCATCTGCTCTCCCAGAACTTGGAAGAGCTCGGGCCATGGCTGGCTCTTATGCTGGTTATGATATACGAGTTCCTGCAAGGTGATGCGTCGACATGGGCGCCATATTTCAAGGTTCTACCTCGCAACTTTGACACGCTGATGTTCTGGTCTGAAGAGGAGCTCGCCGAGCTTCAGGGGAGTGCGGTCATCGATAAGATTGGGAAACAGGGTGCAGAGGAAATTATTTTGGGATCTATCGCTCCTATTGTTCGATCAAATCCTGCTCTTTTCCCCCCGATTGAGGGGTTTGCTTCGTACGACGGTGATGCAGGTACCCAGGTACTTTTGAACCTCGCTCATACAATGGGGTCTCTGATTATGGCCTATGCATTCGACGTTGAGAAACCTGAGAATGAGGATGAGCGTGATGGTGAAGATGGGTACCTGACTGATGAGGAAGAGGAGCAGTCTTTCAAGGGCATGGTGCCACTAGCTGATATTCTTAATGCGGATGCCGACCGGAACAACGTGAGTTCTATCTCTAATGGTGCTGAGCTTTTCTTCATACAAATTATCTGACAATAAATTCCAGGCACGTCTCTTTCAGGAAGAAGAATCCCTGGTCATGAAGGCGATCAAGTCCATCAGCGCTGGAGAGGAGATTTTCAACGATTATGGCGAAATCCCTCGCGCCGACCTTCTAAGACGATATGGATATGTCACCGATAATTACGCCCCGTACGATGTCGTCGAGCTTTCACTCGACCAGCTCTGCTCGGCTGCCGGTCTTTCCGACTCGAGCATTGAGCACCAGCCACGGGTAATAACCACTTGAACACTTCTTTTCGACAACCTCACTGAATCTATCTAGCTCCAACTTCTCGAAAGCTTAGACCTCCTCGACGACGGCTACGCTATTCCAAGGCCATCATCAACCGATTCTTTATCAGACATCATCCCCGAGGAACTCGCCCTTCTTGTCACGACCCTAACATTATCACCCGAACAATTCTCCGAACGGCAACAGAAGCAAAAACCGCCCAAGCCATCCTTTGATGCTGCAGAGCTCAGGCTGCTCTACAATGCAGTTCAGCTAAATCAGAGCCGATACGCGACGTCAATAACGCAGGACCAGGAGCTTCTCACTCAGCTTTCCCTAACCGAGGCCGCTACTGGTGCCCTTGAAGGGCTCGCCCGACGCCAGAAAATGGCTATCCAGGTGCGTTTAGGCGAGAAGGAGATCTTGCAGGACCTATCTTCTAGACTAAGTGCCTATCTCGCAAACGCCGACGGGCCCAACTCCGGCTCTGCAAAGCGCACAGCAAACGGCTTCCCCGATGACTTGAGACTATCAAAGGCTCAAAGGACTTAACGCAGTGAGGCACGCCTCCCACCGCCATTTACACGATTATCAGGAGATACGTACGGAAGACAAAAGTTTTTGCACGTTTTGATACATATTATCAACTGTTTTTCTTCTTTTCCTTCTTTCTCTTCTCCGTCGCTAACTTTATAGCTTCGCTATTCGTACAAAACTCTATGCAAACCATCGATCGATTGGCTTTGCGGAATGAGGAAAATAAAAGGCGGGAGGAACTGGCTATGTACACTAACATTCGCATATTCTTAGGTCATCATGAGAAAGGGGGAGAGAGGATAAAAAGACGATCGTCAGCAACATTATCCTGAATTTCGAGTTCGGATGATCTGCATCCGGGTGGTGAAATAATGGTGGTGAAAGGAAGTTTGTGGCGGTCAAGGACTAAAGCGGTAAGGTCCAAACGATGACGGATTTCGAGGTAAAATTACAATGGAAGTCGGGGGAAGGCGACAATCGAGATGAAGAACGACCACTCGCTCAAATGTGTGTGGGTGTGTGGGTGTGTGGGTGTGCGGCGACAAAAGGAAGAGGACGAAAGGAGGTGGAAGAGGAGAAGGTGGGAGACGAAAGCTTGAGTCAGGTTTCCGATGTGGGAGCAATGGCGCCAGGCCCGGGATTCGATCCCATTGTTTGCTCCGAATTTGAAGCTGCGTTTTGGGCGGCTTGTTCAGCCTGCAGCCGCCGCGCTTGCGCTGCTTGCGCCTGCGCGTGTGCCTGGTCTCGGGCCTTGGCAAGCATTATTGCCCGATTCTGCATGAGTTGGATGTCATACTGTTCCATCTCATAGTCGAGATCCTCGTCTGAGTCTTCCTGGTCATATTTGAATCGGTCTGCCTTCCAAGGATCCAACTCCACTTTACAGTTGGAAGCGAGATTACGGCGATCGATCAGCAGACGGCCACCTCGCCCGATACGTCTCCGGAACGAAGGTATCTTGTTGGCATCTTCACGCGTAATCAATGCGTGGGCCGCGAGCTTATCACGAAATGATATGGGGCCCGGGGTATCTAATGATGTGTCCATTATATGCTCCGAGGACGCCGAGGATGGAGGCGTTGGTAGTTGTGTTGTGATTGCCGGACGGAACGAAGCATCAAATGTCCGATCAGGAGACGGTGAGAGGGGTGCCCGTGTGAAATCCACATAGCCCTCGTTCCACTTGATATGCTTTGCGATGTTGGCCTTGATATCGCGCAAGATCTCGTTTTCTTTCTCTGCCTGGAAGGTTTCAAGTAATTGCAGATCTTCTGCAGCTTGCGTACCAGGCTTTGATGATATCCGATTTGGGCCGCCGGATGGAGGATGCGAGATGGTTGGAGCCTCCGTCGGCTTCTTCTTGGGCTGCTCTTGTGTTAGCGCCAGCGCATTGCAGTGGGTGATGAACCATGCTTACCTTTTGATTGATGAGGTCCTCGTCATCGTCCTTGATGTTGAGTTTCCTCTTCATGTCCTTGACTTCAGCCCGCTGCAAAAAGAGGACTCGCTCAGTCGCCAGCATCTCCTTCCGTGCCAGTTCCCTCTGGCGGACAAGTGCGACCAATTGGCGAGCGTCCTCCAGCTCCTTTCGGAGCCTCCTAAGTTTATCCGCACTCTGGGCATCTCTGCCGCGAGTCTTTCGGATCTGGCGAACCTCGCGCCTACGGAAGCAAACATATGGATCTGTGTCGTCGGTCTCTTGACCAGTTTCAAACTGCAAGCCGGCGTTAGCAATGGGACCACAGTAGAAGGTGGTTTATGGGTGACATACCTTGAGACTAGCGAGCAATGGCCAATTTTCGTTGTTAGTCCTGGTTGACTTCCAATGGTCATATATGTCCTTGGCAAATCGTTTTACGATCTCCTCTACGGTTGCGTCCATGGACTCCTGCATTTCCGCGAAGCTCAAGACAGGCGGGTTATCTACCGCGGCGAACGGCTGCTTCAACCGCGCCGTCTCCTCGAAGAAGTTCATTACTTCTTCAAATTGATCCTCTGTGCATCGGTTGGCGAGGTCCCGCTTTTCATTCATAATCTTCAAAAACACATCGTCCTCTTCGGTCATGTTATACGGGCATCCGCAGCAATCCTCAACTGTCGAGGAGAATCGAATGTACGTCGCAGGCTGCGAGAACACTGGGGGATATAGCTCGTCATATCGAAGGTTACTGAGGACAGTCTCCGGAGTCGGGATATGGGCCTCGTTTACAACTTTTCCCTGCGCAGTTGCATTTATGGCAACCTGCAAATGGAATTCCTACAGAGAAAAACGTGTTAGCAGGCGCTGATTGAGGGGAGAACGACCGGAGTAAAAATTTTCATCTAAAGGTGAGGTTGTGATGTTGTCACGTGATATCACAGAGGATGGAGTTCACGGTCGGGGGAAGGAACACTTACCGACTCTTCGGCCTTTTCAACGCCAGTTTCAATCTGTTGCAGGGCATTTTGGATTTCATCTTCAATGGCATCTATCTCATGCTCTCTGACGACGGGTATGAACGCCTTAGAGGTGAGCTTTTTCGGTCGCGTCCTCCCCATCCCCCCGTATCGAGTCATCGCAACGTCTCGGGCGTAAAAGACCAAGCGACCATGGGAAGGGGCCCCAAAATTAATATCAGTAGAAAGGTATGATCATCCAAAATCACGTAGTCGTATTTATTTGATGGCCGGCGATGAGAGTGGGCGATAGGGGTCGAAAGAACTGCTCGGGCTGATGGGTTGACGTTGCCTGTCGTTTTTGGCGGTAGCCTGTATGGCCCAGTGCACAGCGCTGAGAAAGGGGGCTGAAAGGCCAGCCTTCGGTTACTTAGCCGCTTGCGGCTAGTGCGGGGTGATTCCCAGTATCAAAGTTGCTGGGCGGGAAACTCCCCCCTTAGCCTCCGACCTCCTCTCCAGCCGCATCTCCATCTCGCATCGCATCCATAGATCAACACAATCGTACATGCTTGTAGATTGACGCTGCATTCATTATTCACCTTCCTATTATTTTCTCTAGAGTCCGATTCGCTCTTTTTTTTGACTTTTTGAATTACATTGGCCTCTTAACATGGACCAGCCGAGCGAACCCAACAATGCCGCCTTGTATGCGCGGAGGCGACGAAGCTCCCTCGGGACGTCGCAACTTATTGAGAACATTGTATCCGCATCTAACTGTGAGTCTCACACGGATAAACCCAGAACATCAAGCACTGACCGTCTCCAGTCGACAAGGACGAAGTCGACCGACTCCGCAAACGATTTATGAAACTGGACAAGGCACGCTCACCACACTGCCCAACAGAACGACAACTAACACTATCACGTTCAGGATAACTCCGGTACAATTGATCGCGAAGAGTTCCTCTCCCTCCCACAAGTATCCTCAAACCCCCTCGCGACACGGTACACCTCCCCACTGAATTCATCCAACCCAGCCACAAACTAACAACGGATGATTGGACAGAATGATCGCAATTTTCGACGAAGACGGCGGTGGCGACGTCGACTTTCAAGAATTCGTCTCTGGCTTATCAGCTTTCAGCTCCAAGGGCAACAAGGAAGAAAAACTCCGGTTCGCATTTAAGGTCTACGACATCGATCGCGACGGATACATCTCCAACGGCGAACTCTTCATCGTGCTCAAGATGATGGTCGGCAATAATTTGAAGGACGTGCAGCTGCAGCAGATTGTCGATAAGACGATCATGGAGGCGGATAAGGATCGCGATGGCAAGATCAGCTTCGAGGAGTTTACGGAGGTGGTGGAGAATACGGATATTAATTTGAGTATGACGTTGAGTATGTCTTGCCCCTCTCTCACCAGTCTGCGCTTGTATTTTTGGCGGATTATTGGTAACTGCATTCTGACATCCGATGCCCAGGCCAAATCTAATCTCTTTCTATCAAACTCGGACCGAAAACCGAGCTGTGAATACTCCCAACACCCCAACCCCACCCTAACCCGCATTCTTCCTCTTCTGGACGACCATCAGCAACACCCACTCATTGGAAACGACGGACTGGATCGTTTGAATTGACATGAATATGATTACTCTTTACGAAATTACTATGACGACGACAAAAACTGTACGTGCTCAGGCGCAGCGCAGCGCAGCTTTCTGTTCTTTACTACTATCACTCGAGACTCTTGGATGAATGGAAATGACATACCAATCAACGCCCCTAGTCAAGTGATGGCTTTTTTCTTTTCACTTTCTTTCTGTAGACGCTCAGTCTTATATGCCCATTAGCGTCTTTTGGGGTAGTCAATTAGGGCTAAATCAAGTGACAGGGTTAGTCAAGACCGGTGGTGACACTGGTGACTGGTTGGTGGGTAAAGGACGTGCTCGAACATCTGTGCTCAGTCCACATCCTCAAGCCCCGCCTTTAGCTTGCGGCGTGACATGGATGGTCATTGGCTGAGGTGAAGGAATTTAGGAAAGCGACGGGAATGTGCTTCCTAGTAGTATCGCGGATCGCTGATGGAAACCTGAAAATGTATACGCACACATTGCGCGACAACGCGTGAGTCTCATAGGTTTTGTGGAGTGTACCTACTGCGTCATACTACAAAAAAAAATCCAAGGTACGTAGGCTATACAGCTAGTTTCAAAGGCGTACCTCGTCCTGGGCATTGCATTATATCTAACTAGTACTGCATAAACTTGGGGTCGCGGGGATTGTTACAGTAAAAGGATCAAGCATTAGACTTTGAAAGTAAAAGTAAGTAGGATTGGGGAGACTCGATCCATTGGATTGGGAATACTAAGTATTATGTTGCCGGAGGCTTTTTCATCCATCACACATCACATCAGGGGCCATGGAAGCAGAAGACATCAAGTAATAGGAATAAAACCCAAGACAATGCACTCAATAG
The DNA here is from genome assembly GCA_025688815.1 of Aspergillus carlsbadensis. Lineage (NCBI taxonomy): Eukaryota > Fungi > Ascomycota > Eurotiomycetes > Eurotiales > Aspergillaceae > Aspergillus > Aspergillus carlsbadensis. The sequence goes on from MU628286.1 coordinate 46,248, forward strand.
CGCTGTCGATCTGAATGCACTGCGTACAACAGAACGACAGGCTCGACAAACCAACTAATCAATTCTTTTCTTCATATCCCGAATCGCAGATCGAGAAATCAAAAGACATCAATGAATAGGAACTCAAGGTGAACATCTAAATCGCTACCCAACAAAGCACTCATTGAGCATGAAAGAAAGGAGTTAAGCGCCTTTGATGCTACGTTAGCAATGCACGAGCTGACGGCGAAGAACAAGGAAAAGACCCACAGTATCGGATCTACGTATGTACTCCCTATTAGGCTTGAGAGGAGATCCAAATCATGATTGCCGTAAGAATTCAAATGTAGATGGCGGAGATTCCTTCGTGATTTCATAAGGATATGTACGTTATGTGTTATTTGGTTTCAGTTTTCAGGACGGCCTCGAAAAGTGCGGATTCTCGTGGCAGTGTGACAGCAATTGGCTTGCGAAAGTCAATCATTGCAATCAAGGGTCGGTCGACTGGTTGAATAACCCAAATCAGAAAGAGGCATGTTTCAGCTTCAGGCTTCAGGAAATAAAAGATTGAAAGATTCAAATCATGGTGCTGAGCGCTTAGCGTGGCGAGCGGGAAAGTTGGGCATCGGAATTGATGAATTCCTGGATCTATCAATCGATAGTGCATCCTGGAAGCTGGACTCCTCTAGGGTTCGGGACCAAATGAGCCATGGGCTAAGTTAGCCTCCTGTCCGCGGACCCAAAGTCCTTACGTGGTAAGTGGATGCCGACAGGCTGCTGGATAAGTCGATCTGTAGCGCCCGCCCTGCACAAGCTGGAGTGGAGGAATGTTATTAGGGATCCATGCATTTGAAGCCCAAAACCTCATGTGTGCGAGGTTGCGGCGGCACGATTGCGCACGAGCTCGGGTCGACTCTCAATGAGGTCTAAACATTGATCGAGGGCTGATTTTCATTTTTAGGGTCAATGTTGATCTAGTAGTAGAAGGGCAGCATAAAGCCAACATACCAGACAGAATTTCTTCCTCCCATATGCCCATCTGATAATCAACCAAGCCATGCGGCTCCATTTGGTCGCAGATCCGTATGAGCTCTCTTCCCAGAGTCTCCATAGCATCGATTGTAAGGATACGAGATGAATGACGACCTGTCTGAAGCAGTTCTTGCGTCATGTCTTTCTGCTTTTGGCACATCGCTAACCAACAGATGTTGAAATCATTCCAGAATTTCAGGCGATCGGAGTGGAGCATCTGGTCATCGCGAAGGATACCTGTTACGTGGGAGAGATTATTAGCCTCGTTGTATTGTTCCAACTTCCAAGCAGGAGCAGCCCCGGCAGGGCGAAGCTAATCTTCCGCGAGGATGAGATGTGTGTGTGTGTGTGTGTGGGGCAAGTCATATGTATGGACGCTAAGAGTGAAAAACATACCAAGCTCCCGCGCACTAACCACCAGCCACTCGGAAATCTCGAGCAATAATCGGCTAGCATCGACCAACCGACCGGCGCGGGTATGATCACTTGTCCCTCGTAATGCTCGCTGGAATTGTCGCAACGGTTCCGCTGCATGGGACGCTTCTGACAATGTTTGTGGTTGCGATTGTGATGACGGTTGTTGCTGTCCCGCAGACCCCACGGGGGTCATGTCCGCCATGTTTGCCGAAAAGGCCTGCGTTGCGCTCGAGCGTCCAATGGGCCCTAGCTGATTATATGGGGACAGAGAAAGCCCCGTTGCCAGGTAAGTTGACGGGAGCCCAGTGCCTGACGGTTCATTGGGAGTGAAATACTGTGGAACGGCAAATTGACCGGAGAGTGAATCCAGGGCTGCAGACTGCCGTGACTGGTATGGTGGCACGACCTCGTACGGGGTTTGCGTTGGGTTCTGCTGCCCGAGGTTGTATACCAACTCGGGCTCGTAGGAAGGAAAGGGTTGCTGGCGTTCCTGGTGGTCACGCAACGCCGGCGTATACGGCTGCAATTCGTCCGGCAAAGCACCGCCCTGAAAAGTGCTGTCTGTGTATCCATAGTCCATGTAGCCGGCAGGTATTCGTTGTCTTCCTGCGGCCTGCGATGGATCTCCACGCGGTGGAGGATATCCGGCCTGTCTGAACCGATCTCCTGTACTGCTGCTGAATGACCTAGGGGCGGAGCGACGGGACATCCCCGGCTGCGTTGCGTAGTGGAATTGCTGATCATCCTGCTTCAGCCGTCGGAAATCACCATCCATGCCCTCAAACAAACCCCTACGCACTGGATCGAGGCCGAAGGACCAATGCGTCGTTGGGGAGAGTGGAGGACTCGCGTACGATTCCAGTTTGGCGGATCGACAGCTCTGGGGGAATTGTGCTTTGTTCAAGACGTAATACACGACTACTACTTTGTCCACGTCTTTCCTCGAACAGGGTCCCGATCATAAGTGTTACCAGGTGAACCGTAAGCGCGCGTTAGTCTCACACTTCTGCCCTCCGCACGAGGAACCTGGTACAACCGAAAACGATCTAGATATCATTTTGACTCTGTCAGTTTAGTTCACGACAAGAAGCATCCACACATAAAATAAGTATACTCGCTTCTCTGCGTCTCCAACTGCTTTGCAAGCACGAATTGAGCGGTCAGGCACAATTGCAATGCGCGACGCGGCTAGAAGTCACAAGCAACAGATAGAAGCACGAGTAGATCTCGGTGGGCGAGAAATGCGAGTCCAAGAGAGAAAAAGAGATTAGGAAAGTCAATTCCGAACCTTCTTAATGGCGTGTCAGTAATTCATGTCAAATGCACAATGCAGGATCTCATCAGCGTCTGTTCCGGTATTGCAGCCCAATAGTGCTTATTATTGGAAAACGGTGAAGGGAGGGGAAGCGAAGGTGGGAGGGAGGAGGCAAGATGTCAAGGGGAATTGAGATCCTGCACAGCCAGTACTTATACGTACTCGAGTAAAGATGGGCCAGATTATCCCCACGCAATTATTGAAAGCCTCAGAGCGAGGCGAGTAAGAGCTAGAAGGACAAGACAATCTCACTGGGTCACCAGTCTCATGGCACCAGCCTTCGAGACCCTCATTCGGAGTTGTCTACTTGGTGAAGAGAAGTCCGCACAAGAAAAAAAAAAAAAAGAATATTAATTAAAAACTAAGAAAAAGAAAAATCAGGAACTGACGGGAGTAAGTACCGAGAGGGCGAAAGGGGGCATAGTATAGTGAGAAGGAGGAGGAGCGACTCCAGAAGGGAAAAAGAAAGAAGGCTCGACTTGGGAGTATAGACTTGTTTTGCTTTTGTGTTGCTTGTGCTCTTTTGATGACCTCCCTGCAAGAAACAAAGGGACTGGTCTATCCCTTTCATAATCCAATTATCATTCTAACACTCTCACTTGTTTCTCTTGCTTCTCATTGCATTGACAGTCCCAATATATCTGAATCCGTTTGCCCTCCAGCCCTCCGACAGCACGATTAGGCCAAGGTGAGCTGGCCACGATTAGCCCCAGGGAAGGAGCTATGGGAGTCGATCCAACTTAAAATCCTCACGATCCTAAATAATACGTAGTTGGGGTGGGTGCCAAAGACGCACTACTCCAGACTAGGTCAAAAAGGATCTGCCCCGGGCCAGAAGATCCGATAAGGTTAGTGACCACTCCCTTGGAACCAGCAAGTTCCACACTAATCATTTAGTAGTTAGTACTAAGTGATCACGCTCCTCGAGTCCTTGAGGCTTGGCCCCTTAGGGCCTTTATGGGGTTAGAGGCTGGAGCCATTCCAAATCTCTGGTACTCCGTATTGGATCATATTCCTCGCAGCCCCATTTTTCCGCTGAAAAAGCCCGCTTCCCGATGTTCGACCCAGGTTGCTGGAATCTGACCTGTACTTCGAGGGACCCCCATTGTGATCATGGACCCAACAACAAATATGTCATCACGTACAGATGCAGACATACTCGGAAAAAGGAAAAACAGGAAATCTCCAAGCGCCGTGACGAGTAAGCACGCTGAGTTATTGCTTTGGTAACTTCGACAAGGGATGTGACTCTGGGTCTTGATCGTCTGGGCGCTGCACGGGGAGAACCGCCGACATGACAGCTGCTGAGAGGATCGAACCCTGGAGGCTGGAGCAGTGCTTGCACGTCCAGATCGAAAATGCCTTGGTTTCCTTAAAGTACGGAAATTAGACAAGGATACCTGGTATTAGAGAAGGGTTCGAGAGAAGCCTGTGGGAGATTTTGGCTGCGAATGTCACAGCGCTGCATGGAATCAATGCATGCATCTCCAATGAAAACCTTCTGGTCCGACTAGGAAGCAGTATTCTAGTTTTGTTTTCTCGAGGCTCGAGACCTATGGGCTTCCTGGAGGAGGCCGGCCGGAGGCCAGTCCTCGAAGAGTCAAAGGTGGATCGACTTTTCACTCCAGTATCCAGAACGACGCTCGCTCAGGTTTTGCGGCATGATTAGTTGGCGCTGGATCGGCTAGACCTGCTCGAGCCTGGAGTATGTATGTGGTGGGGATGGCAGCAGCCATGGCTGTCGATCATCACGCGCTAGAGAAGACGCCGGCTTCGTGTGGTTTTTGGTCGCAGGAACAAAGATTAATAGCCTGTGGAAATTTGGAATTATCAGCACGACTATAGTTGAAATCGGCATCGCTAGCAAAATGATATGAAGAAAGGATGGCAATATGGAATTGACCTCGGCCTTGTCAGAGAAACCAAGTGAGGTCAAGCTCGCTGCAGATGAATTGTGTCATTGTAGCTTCAAGGTCTACTCCTTGATGACAATGGGTTTGTATGAGGTCCAGGAGTGTCCACTATGGCACTATCTGGGAATCAGGGCAACAGTAGTACATTGATGGCACTAGTACTAGTAGTAGTAAGTATAGTAGAGCTGGAGTGGACAGCATGCGACGGAATCACTTGATTGGGTCGGTGTCCTCGTAAGTTTCCCAAACAACCTTGAACAGTTCAAGTTGAACACAAGTTGATCTCCTCACCACTGGCACTGCCGGGCAATTTGGGTGAGCACTAGCCATTATTGCCCTGGTGCTACAACCTGGCTGGTTTTCTGCTCTGTCTCCTCGCGATAGGTCCAGCAATACCAGCCTCGTGGTCGGATGAGGTACACAAGCTCGCCAACCCAATGGAAGCAATTCCGGCGCTGCCGTCCCTTGTCCTTTGTACATCGGACAAAAAGGAGATATACCTAATTGGCTGGGATGGACGCACAGGAATCTGCCTCTCACATCGGTTCGAGTGATCACTATATTCAGTACCCAACCGAAGCTTTAGAGGAACGTGCGAGGAAGGGCACCACCTCGAAAGAGGATACCTGAGTCCAGAATAGGGCTATATTAGGCTAACCCTATTTCTTGACAGGAAGTTCGAGAACGTACCTAAAGAACTAGTGATCTGAGGGTACCCTAGTGCGCTGTCCGCAATAATGCATATATCCGTCCTTGCATATCCGGTGCCCACAACTCAACTTGGACTCTCAAGGAGAGTTTTTTTTTATTTTTTTGGCCTTTGGTGATCCTTCTTTCGTTCTGCGAAGTTCGAACCCATTATCTTCTCTTGATCTCCAGTCGGGCCTGACCAGTTTAGTTGGCGATCTGGACCCCACGCTGTGCGCATCTGCTGAACTTTCGGCTTTAAGTCCGGTAACCTGACCTCTTGGAACCCTATTCGCTGCCTTGCTCTCGGTTTCCAGTTTTGGCTTCTTGGAGTCTTTAAGAAGCGGAGAGGACCCTACAACGTATGTGCTCTTCTTGGAAAAAATCATCACCCAAGTGGCAAGTACCTCGGCGACAATCGTCAATTGAGTCTATCACGGCAAATGTGGTCGTACGGATAATCTACACCATCTTCGTTTAATTCAATCAGACGAAAAGAACGCCAATATTACATGCGGGTCGCCGCGAACATGCAGTGACGTTGTACCTAGAAACAACACCATGACATCAAATCGAGATAAAATGGCAAGAGATATGCCTTCGCCGAATATCAAATAATACAATATGGGAATGAGAAAAGCTGAAAACAATAAGGATAAAAGCGTAAAATACCTTCTCGCGGAGACATCTCATCGCTTAACCCAAGCAGGCATCTTACGCGCCTTGACGTGGCCAGGCTTCTTCCTCTCCACACGACGAGGATCAACAGTAACAACACCGGCTAAAGAGTAAGGTAAAAAGGTTAGCAATCATCTGTGCGAACAATCGGAATTCATTTCCGAAAAAGAAAAGAAAAAAAGTACCTTTTCGCAGAACTGGCTTCAGGCCAGGCTCATGGATCAGCAACGCCCGTGCGAGCGCTAGGGTCATGGCCTCTGCTTGTCCAGTCGTACCTCCACCCTTAACCAGAGCAAACACATTGTACTTGTCGAGCCTGGATGAGCACCTCAAGGCCCAAGTCGCGCTTTCTCGGTCATGCAGTCGGGGGAACACCTCGGCCAGGGTCCTTCCATTGACCAACACCTCCCCCTCTCCTTCTACCAAATGCACCACAGCATTAGAAGCCTTTCGTTTTCCTTTTCCACGGGCACGACCCAATTCGTCGAGCTTACGCGGCGCGGGTGCCTCGCCCAATGGGTTTCCGGGGCGGACGAATTCTTGGAGGGCGGCGTTGACTTCTTCGGGGACCAAAGAAGGGTCAATGCAGTTCAATCGATAAACTACCTTCAGCAGGCCCATGTACTTCTTCGTCGGGACTTCTTCCCCCAGATGTTCACGGAATTGTGCAATCTTCATCCACGCCTTCCGGGGCGCCTCACCGGAAGGTACAGTTGGCAGTGTTGCATTCTGCGCTAACAAACGCTCAAGTCGGAGTAGGTGGTCGTAAAATTTTGGAATTCCGGAAAAGTATGAGGGTGATACAGGAACGATTCGGGCAGGCATGGCTTTGAAATGTTCAAAGTCGATTTCACCTGCGGGCGGAACCTCTGAGGGTTGGGCCTCCGTTGCATAACTTTGGGCATTTTTCCGTTGATGTAAAGTGGTCGATATGGATGCCCTGCGTAATGTGTGTGTATGGGCTGCGGAACGTTGGGGGAGAAGGATTCGCAAAGCGATGGGTGAACGGATGGATTGCATGGCTTGAGCCACGCAATTGGGGGTCAACCAAGCCATGACGAGACAGACCGGCTGCCAGATACCTCGATTGAGTGTTGAGGTAGAAAACGTAGCGAGGATGGTGCTCTGAACGGAGGTCCCGACTGCTCTTCTGAGTCTGTCGCTTTGCTCTCTCTGGCTATCCTGAGGTTTTTCGATGCGGGCTCACGTGATACGCCAAAATGTTCTTCCGAAGCCGAAACACCATCTGATTCGCACAAAATTATTTCATCCGCTACAAAGTTTGGAGAGAGCCAGGTTTCGCTTTTATTCCCCTCCCTCCTCTTCCCTTCTCTTCTCCTTTTCCCCTCCATCCCTCCTCCTTCCTTCCTCATCCCTCAAAATGGCTTTCGGCAAGCTTTACGGTCTTCCTGTACGTTCATACTTCTCTCGATATCTGTTTTTTTTTTAATCACAATTCTCCTCCCTTTCCCCCTGAATCAATTTTGCAGCAAGGCTAACACTTGCCTCGACAGGACAACCCTCGCACCATCTCCATCCTCGTTGCTGCTAAGCACAACGATTTGGAGCTTGAGCTCGTTGAGACCCAAGCCAACTCTTCCTCTGAGTTCAACACATCCGCTGCTTACCAGAAGGTCCAGCCTCTGGGCAAGATCCCCGCTTTCGAGGGTGCCAATGGCTTCACTCTCTCCGAGGCCATCGCCATCGCTGTCTACGGTGCGTACACATATTTTTCTCTGAAATCACTACCAGACACTCCTGTATCCTTGCATGATGAGCAATTTCATTATTAGTTATCCCTGTCAGAACTACACTGTTGATAACATACAACTCTGATTTTTCCTTGGTTACCCCGCCTTGGGGCAAAATGCCCTTTGGACCAAGCCATTGTCTTTTTTTTGACTCAGGTTTCATATCAGTCGTTTTGCCCGGGCATCTCATGCTAACTGTTGCCAAGTGACCTCCCAGAACGAGAAGACTACCCTCCTTGGCAAGACCAAGCAGGACTACGCTTCCATCCTCCGCTGGCTGTCCTTCGCCAACGCTGAGCTTCTCCCCAGCTTCGGCGCTTGGTACCGCCCCCTCAAGGGTCTCGACCCCTACAACAAGAAGAACGTCGAGGATGCCTCGAAGGCTGCTCTGAAGAAGCTCGCCGTTCTCAACACTCACCTCACCGCTAACACCTACCTCGTCGGCGAGCGCATCACCCTCGCTGATATCTTCACCGCCGCCCTCCTCACCCGTGCCCTCGCCACCGTAATTGACAAGAAGGTCCGCTCTGACTACCCTGCCGTTACCCGGTGGTTCCAGACCATTGTCGCTCAGCCCGCGTTTAAGGCTGTTGTTGAGAACCCCGTCCTCGTCGAAGAGGCCATTAAGTACACCCCCCCTAAGAAGGAGGAGAAGCCCAAGAAGGAGGCTGCTCCTGCCGCTGCCGCCGCTGCTGAGGAGGAGAAGCCTGAGAAGAAGCCTAAGCACCCTCTTGAGGCTCTCGGTCGCCCCACTCTTGTTCTCGACGAGTGGAAGCGTCAGTACTCCAACGAGGACACCCGCTCCGTTGCCATGCCCTGGTTCTGGCAAAACTTCAACGCCGAGGAGTACTCTCTTTACAAGGTCGACTACAAGTACAATGATGAGCTCAAGCTCACCTTCATGGCCAACAATCTGATCGGTAAGTCGGCTCGAACGTCTCCAACTTGATCACTCCAGTATAATCCTAACCTTTTTTAGGTGGCTTCCATGCCCGTCTTGAGGCTTCCCGCAAGTACCTCTTCGGCTGCCAAGGTGTCTACGGTGTCAACAACGCCTGTGTCATTAAGGGTGTCTTCATTGTCCGTGGCCAGGACGCTCTCCCCGCTTTCGATGTCGCTCCTGACTACGAGAGCTATGACTTCATCAAGCTCGACCCCTCCAGCGAGGCTGACCGAAAGTACACTGAAGACATCTGGGCTTGGGACGTCCCTGTCGTCGTTGACGGCAAGGAGCTCCAAAACGTTGACGGCCATGTCTTCAAATAAACGAATTTACTAGATGCCATAGGAACTGGCTTATGATGATGATATCCAAAAGAAAAACAATCATGACACTATGACATTATTTCCTTGCTGTCCTATTCATAATTTTTTTCCCTTCTTAAAAAGTATCCACCTTGATGCCTGCTCTTGAGGAAAAGCAATCTGTATGCTCTCTTTTTTTTTCTCTTTCTCTGTCTACGAGATAAAAGGCTATGTTTACGTTCCCACGATGCCATGTATTACGTTAACGTTAAGTCATCAAAAATAAAGAATACGAGTACACCTAGTGCTAATTGTCAAGTATTGTACACGAGCTTTGTTTTTCTCTATCTACTTAATCTGGTCTATGTATCACCGCGGCGCAAACCCTAACCAGATCCTATCAGTCTTTCCAGGTGTGTTCCCTCAATTTGCTGCTATGTTTATCCTGGTTTCTGCCTGGAAATGCCTCGACCCTTTTTGCTGATATTTATTTTCTTCTCTTCGAGTTATCTATCATTGTAGAGTAAAAAAAAAAGGGTATCTTTCTTGCGACTAAATTCGGATGTGGCTTAGTATAATCTACCAATATATACATATATTTATCACCCCACAATAGTTGACACCAATAAGCGTAAAACAAGAAATCATGGTGCAAGGAAGTAAGAAAAGCTATATGTGAACCAACACGAGTACAATTCCCTCCGTAGGCCTAGAGGCAGGACGAGTTACAATTGCCACAAGTTCTCGGAATGAAACCCTAATCTTCCGTGCTCGATTTGTGCCGAGGCGCTGCTGACCGAACTGGGCAGCGAAGAACAAGGGCAGAGAGAGGTCGACTCTTCAAGTTTTATCAAGTCATGTAGTTTCGAAATTACGATATCCAAGCCGGATCATGTAAAGACTCCTTATTTACACCACTGGGTCGGGTATATAATCATGTAATGCTATGTACGTACGCTGTGCATGGCAATCGGGAAAAGAAAAATGCAAGACGCTGTAATCCAACATAAAACCGCTATGGGAGAAAAAGAACAAAGCCAAAAGCAATTATCGGGAATTCAGGGACTCCTCCAGCCGATCTAAAAGAAAGTTCTCGGACTGGACCGAGACTGGAGAGGCAGATCTTTCCTTTGCCTCTGAGGGTTTCGAGTTTAGAGGCAATAAAGGTTCTTGGGGCTCGATTGACTTTGCGTGTGTTGCAAGAGTGTATTGATGGTCATAACTCTGGTCGTTTCCCTGAGCCATAATAGCTGCTTTTGCAGCAAGAATTGCCGCGGCCTGTTTCGCAGTCTTCTTCTCCTTCTTTCGAGACTTGCGTTTGTCAAGACGGGCTTCTGCTGGGTCAATCTTTATTTCAAGTTGCGGGTCCAAACCCACACCTGGCTCGAGATGTAGAGAGTTGATGTCGAGATTGATGATGCCTGTGCCGGACGCCCGTGAATCCCAGATATGAAGCAGTTTGCTGACATCGTCGCACTTGGCGAGAATTTCGAGGAGCTGAAGGACTTTGGGGAAGATGTAGGATTCATCGACACCTGGAGCGCTGGTGAATTCGGGGATCTCAATAAGGTTGTATGGTTCGCTGACGGCTTTGAGTTTACTGTCATCAATGAGAATTGTGTTGGTTTGGTCCCAGCGAGCACCAGCTGATGGTGTGTTATCATTGGATTTGGAAGCTTCGTCCTTTGGGTAAAAGGCTTGGACGTCCTTGCTGGACCAGACTGTGTCAAGTGTTTTGTAGACCTGGATTTTGCTGTTGTACTCTGATTTTGAGAGACCGAGCTTATCACGACCCCATTCAGCAACTAGCTCTTTCCTCTTGGGCTCGGAGAAAAGCTTCTGGCAAACTGCGTCTACCGTTGGCGGCTGAGAACTCGACCAAATCATAACCTTGTACTTCTCGATCAAGGTGTTTAGAAAGTCGTCCAAGCCGACTCTCCGCGAGAATGACGGGGGAAATTTGCGGGTCTTGCGGAATATCAAAGTACCGTTCAGGTCGAGGATTACAAGCAGAGGTTGCGGGGCGGATGTTGATGTCGGCGCTAGAGATGATTGGTGAAGGTAGTTCTCCGTTGCTGAAGGGGGTTTTGGAATAGGCCGTTTGCTTATCTGGACGGGGCCTGTTTGACTCTGAATGGAAGGCAGTGGAGGATCTGCGACGACAAGGCCAGGACTGGGCACTGCGAGGTTGCCAAAGCCAGTGAACGTGGGCCCCGGAACTGCTTGGTTCTCCAGGCCAAAATTCACAGGGGCTGCTGAGGGTAGAAATGGTGGCATAGGCATGTATGGGCTGCCACCACCTGGTAAAGGAGGAGATGGAGAATTCGGTAAAGGCTGATGCTGCGGGAACTGCGACTGCATTGCGTGTTTTGATAGGTTTGGTGAGAAAAATGATTGCTGTTGTGAAAATATTGAGGGGTCCATGGGCATTTGAATGCCACCAAACATGGCAAATGGATTCCAAAAGGAGTAATCAGCTAGAGCACTGCCCATCGAAAACGAATTCGGGTGGTTATTCTGCGGCTGATATAACTGCGGGGGAGTATCTCTTCGCGGGGAGAGCGACCTTGCTGGTTGAGCGCTGTATAACTGCGTCGGTCCATTCGATTGTTGACGACCAGAGCCTTTTGTCTGTTGCCACTGATGCCCTCGCCGTAAGGATTGGCCGCCATTTATATTTCTGTGCTGTGGTGCGTCGGTGCGAGTGTCCCGGTATGCCACCTTTGCGTCCCAACGACCTTTATAGGGCCTCCACCCCGATTTAGACGAACCTTGCATGCCACCTTGCGAGCCGACGGCCAGCCCTCGAGCCTCAGGATTGGATGAGCCTTTGGTCAATGATCGCTGAGAGGCCACTGCAGGGGTTGCGGATGTTGATCCATTGAGACCAGCGCGGGCGGCGCCGGGGACTTTTCTTTTGCGCGGCATCAAATGTGAGAATTGTCTTGATAATGAGCGACACCGAGTGAGAAACTTCAAGAAGAACTTTCAAAGATTAGCCCTCGAACAACCATCAGCAACAAGGCAATGTACAGCACTCACCTTGTCAAATGCCCCACCCCAAGGCATGCGGGCAACAAGTCAGACTGCACTGCGAAGGTGTGAAGAGTCAGAAACAAGCGGCGCAGGGAATCGCCGGGGTACAAAAACACGCGGCAAATAAAGCAAAGTAAGCTGTAAATAAAACAATAGGAGCAGGACAAACGCCAGAGGACGCTGTTTGTCGCGCAAAATCCAGACTATCATCGACAGCCACCGCCCGCCGGCAGAATGTTTTTTTTTTTCCTCACCGCAATCATCGGGTCTGAAGCATTCCAAACGAGAGCGTGTTATCTCTCTTTTGCTTGCTATTGATAATCGCTCAAACGCTGCAGAATACAGGAAAGATGGCAATATCAGATCTTCTCAACCGCCGAGTGCGCGCCCGACCGGACGAGGAAGAAGAAGTCTATTCCGATGCGTCATTATCAGCATCCGAGGCTCAAAGCGATCAAGAGCAGTCAGACGAATCAGGTCCAGAGGATGCAAGTGAAGGCTCAGTAGATGAAAGCGACGACGAGGTAAACTTTGGGTACAGATAATTGCAACTGGCTGAACGAGTTATCTAACCCAAGTCAGTGCGTCAGGTCCTCGTTCGAGTCCGAAGACGAAGAAGGCGACACAGAATCAGAAGATGATCACAATGTCGACGACGTACAATCCTCCATTAACAACATATCCTTTGGCGCTCTCGCCAAAGCCCAAGCTTCGTTCGGATCTAAGAGCAAACGACGCGCCAAGTCACTAAAGGAAAACGAAGTAAAGGCTTCAAGTTCCCCACTCGACGACATCCGAGCCCGAATTCAAGAAGCGCGCGAGCAAAAGCGCAAGGCTTCATCATCATCGGTATCAAAGGAAAGCGCGAAATTCGAAAAACTGGCTTCTAGGTCATCAAAACACGCTCCTACGGTTCAGTCGTCGAAATACGCCGTCTCCCGCAAACGCACCGTTGTTGAGCCGCCCAGTGCGCCCAAGACTCGCGATCCAAGATTTGATCCGACCATCGTTGGCCGCAAAGGTGGGGCTTTGGGACCTAGCGATGCATATGCGTTTCTGGATGATTATCGCGCTGCAGAGCTCAAGGACTTGAAAGAGCAGCTTGCGAAAACGAAGGATGTCAAGAGGAGGGAGGCGCTGCAGCGGGATATTCGTTCTACAACGGATCGCCTACGGGCAATTGAGAATAATAAGCGGGAAAAGGAGATTGTGGCTGAGCATAATAAACGCGAAAAGCAGCTTATCCGGGAAGGGAAGAAGAGTACGCCATACTTTTTGAAACAATCTGAGATCAAGAAGCAGGCGATGCTGAAGAAGTATGAGGGTATGAAGTCAAGAGATCGAGTGAAGGCTCTCGAGAGGAGGCGGAAAAAGGCCACTGCGAAAGAAAGAAAGGAGATGCCCATGGAACGACGGGTTATGGGCGAAAGCCTTGATTCTGCTCCGAGGAAACGACAGCGGTTTGACTGATTCTTCAAGGAATTGTCAAGTATTCTATTCTTGTACAAATCTACAAGTTGGTAATGGTCATGACAGAATTAGGATTTTCAGCACGAGGAATGACCACACGTTATTATTGACATTATCCAAAACTATCCGTGTCTTGTCTCGTCGCGTGATGAAATTAACACAAATAAAAAGGTCTTGACCTATCATGGTCCCAGGTGTCAACAATAAAGGGGAATGATAATGAAAAGCAAGTGGTATCGCAACGAGGCATCATGAAACCCATAAAATGATTGCCGAGAGATGAAGATTCGAGAAAACGTAAGGACAAGATCCTAGTGATCCTGAGACAATTACCCAAAAAAAAACTCCATCAACGCCTTCTGGCTTGTAAAAATGGCCAAAATGGAGAAATGTAGACCAAAAACACACGTCTTTTGACCAAAACGGTATCGGAATATCCGCGAGAGGAGTTCCGGGGTGGGGGAATAATAAAAATGAAACCAGTGAGCCTCCTTGGGCCCAGTTCATGCTGTTCATATAACAATTCATACTTTCGCGTATTCATCTCATACAAAGCACGGAGGACTCGCCGGCCATAACCATGCTTTTCCGAAAACACATCACAAATCATTATGTGTGCAGCAGGGCCGTGTTTTCTTCGACCACAATGCCTTTTCGCAATGCGCACTAGAGCGGAAATAATACAGAAAGTTGACGCCGCTAGGAATGGAATAGATCCCAAGCACGTGAGCATAGAGACAGGAACTCTTCCTTCTTTCTCCGCTGCGTTTCCGGTGAATCACGACCCGCTCCAAAAGGTCCGTAAGCGGCGCTTGCACCGTGCCCCAAGGCCGGGTTAGACCGCCAATGAGGCTCCGGACCGTGTCCCAGTGGTGGACTACCATTATCCTGCTCGTATTCGCTTCTGGGACGACGACGTGCAGTTCCTTCAGCTGCAAACTGTCCAAAATGATGGGGCGCATGTGCGCTTGCTGCTGCTGGCGCCGTCTCAAGATGCGGCATGGCTGACTTTGGGGGGTTGGCGGCACGCGGAGATGGCGGGGTTGGTGGTTGGTGACCACCATAGTGGACGATACGCGGCAAGAGGTCCTCACGTCCACCTGACATTTCTTGAACCGCCTCCTCCGCGGAGCGGTACTCGCGAGGTCGATTTGACTGCTGTGCGCTGCCCGGGATCCTAGGGGACGGTAGAGGAGGCAGATTGTTTGGCTGAGTGGAGGCAGTCGCAGATGAACCCTGGTAATACGGCCCGCGATTATTCACCTCCCGGTCCCGGGATGCCGCCAGAGTTTCTGAATTGAAAACATCCGAGAGCGGCGGGAGACGATTGCTGGTCTGTGTGGCAGGTACATGGTGTATATGAGAAGTAGCGCCAAGTGTAGGGCTTTGGTTTACGAGGTGGCGTGTCAGCGGCTGTGGCTGATGTCGGCCTGTGAATGTTTGGTGAAGCGGCGCGGACTGGATTACACGCTCGTTTGCGAATTGCGCGGCCGAGGGGGGCACGATGGACAGCCCCGGTGGAGCCCGTCTTTTGGAAGAACTGGCCTTTGGAAGATTGAAGATTGTTGATTCGGATGGTTTTACGCCGTCTGGGCCGTCATCCTTTGCGGATTTCTGAAGTCGTGACTCGATGATATGTCTCTGCTGGTCTCGAACCGAAAGGCTCCTTTGCAATTGTTCTCGCATTATCGGATCGTGGGTCTGAAAGCCAGGAGATAAGCAGGCAATTCCCACGTTTTGCATACTGACATCGCGAGCTGTCATAGGGCCACCTGGTGCGCGGGCCGATAACCTGTCAGAAGTAGGAAGACTAGTGGAGAGATCTAACTTTCGTGGACGAGGTCGGGTATGAGGCTGCATTCCGGGGGAGGATGGCGGCTCTTTCTTCACGATCACTTTCGGAGGGTTTCCTCCCCTAGTTAATGTATAAGTCTAGATTCTCTGAGCAAAGAGACATCCCGTATGGTGTACTTACGAAGGTGATGTAACTTTCTTTCCCGCGGGAGAGCTCTTAGCGGAGGATCCATCGCGGGGACGCGGCGGTGTTGAGCTAGACTGATTGATGGAGCTTGCTGGTGCCAGCCTTTTCGGACTTGGGTCTGTCATATTCATGCGCGGAGATGGGAGAGGCGCAGGAGCAGGCGCAACGACGGTAGACATTATCAATACTCGCAGCGAGGCACCACCGTGTCTGAGTTGTGACGTTTGGGAACAAAGGAGGATAAAGTAGTGTTAATATCTTCTAGAGGAATTGTGTGGCTGAAACTGGGAGAAGGGCGGTGCAGCGAGGTTAAAGTGAATGACACTGCGAGCTGATCGATGAGAAGCCACAGGAACTCCCCACTCTGCCAGTGTCCTGTACAATCTTTGTGTAGATCAAACAAAGCTCGTGCATCAGATGGGCTGTGCCCTCGGCCTGCTGAGGACAAGCGTATATATCTTCACTTGAGTGTGAAGCTGGGGGTAGGGAGGGCGAGACCGAACCCAACAAAAGGCGCGCGGAATCGGAAAGGTTGGCGGTGGAGGCGGCTAAGGAACGTCTGTCTCCGTGAGGGCGTGGAGGAAGTGACTGAAGCTAGCGAGGGGAAGCTTGGGCGGCCGTCAACGACAACCCCAAGCAACAAGCGGCGACAACAAAGACTAATGAGAAAAGACGCAGGGTGGAAGGGCCGCAGAGAAGCCAACACCAATTCGGACGTGACCAGGGGCTGCTTGTCAAATGGTTGGGTCGAAAGGCGGGCAACGAGTGGTTCGATACCTGCTTTGCCTGCTTTGAGGAGGGGGAAGGAACAGGCGGGCGGTTAACTGAAGCTGGTCGGCGGCAGTGTGACGACGATGAGAGGTCGTTCTCGGCGGGTCTGGCCCAGAACCTCTGGATTGAAAGCAGGCGGCCGAAAGGGGAGCGAAAGAAAAAGAAAGGAAAGAGAACGGCAAAAGAAGCGGGAGCAAGAGAAGAAAAGGCAGCTCGCAAGGTGAAGAGAGGGAGGAGAAGAGGAGGAGGAAAGTGAGCCTCGAGGAGAAGCAGTCCGATAAGAGAAGGTGGTGTTATTATTATTGTGAGGAAGAAGGATCTTAATTTCAACAAGAATAATCAACCTGAAGAGACGGGGAGCGCGGTTCAATCAAGTCATTTCATTAAATTGGGCTGAAACAGAGCCACCAACTGCGAACTGCTCAGGAGTTCTCATGCAGCCAGTAGTTCCTGACTTGACTCTGCCTCTGGTGGAGAGTCACGCGCGGTGATTGGCCCTTCCTGAGACATGGTTTGTTTCTCTGTGCAGATGATGTGACACTTTTGTGACAATCGCAGTCCTCGGGATATAACTCAGGACCTTCTGTGCTCAGTCCTGGGGGATAATGGGAGTATAAATCTGGACCGAGGCGCTACACTCCAAAATCAGTTGTAGAATCGTTGAGACTTTTCTCCAGCCACCTTTCCCTCTGCTGAGCTGTGTCCCTGAACTGGAGTTGTGTGAAGGGGTCACTACTAGTCGAGTAGTACCTCGTACCTAGCCCCATCCAGATCATGGATTGATCCAGCCTATGAAGATATGAAGATCCTGGCACCGGGGGCTTGGGGCACGCTTTGCATGGAGACCACCGCGGGCATCTCCATTCAACCTACCAAAGTCTGCTCGAGACTCGAGTTAGCTGAATCCCGGTTTCTCTTTGTCTTTCTTGATAGAGACTTTTGCCAACCGCGGCGCCGCGCATCATCCTGAATCCACTGGCTTGGCGCCGGTGGAATTTGGAAACATCCGTGAATCAATAATAATAGTCTCGGGTCCCATCGCCTGTCACACATTTATGATTTATGGTCGCTTCCCCTCTCAGCTCGCCCGTCTGAGTGGTCTAAATCTATTATTGACCTGCTTGTGCAAGTGTTTCTTGCGTTTCTTTTCTTTCTTTTCTTTTTTGGTGAATGTATCCGAATCGACGTCTCACATTCACTCCACGTTCTGCAGCTTCCGCTTCAGGCATGCGCAGAGAAGATGAGGTGAGATCGTTGGCCAAATCGAAAATGCGACCGGCTTAACATATCACATAACTTGCCTTGTGATATGGAGAGCATAGTCGAGTCACTCAATCTCGTTGTACTCCGTATATTTCCGACGTTTAGGAAAGAGGTCCGTGCTGACCCTCCACGAGAGTCGAGACGAAGTGACGATCAACACAGTTGATCTCCGGTTGATCTTGACTCCTGAGGGGCCTAAGACTCCAGAGTCCAAGCTGGACCATCGACCGTGCCGACTAGACTCTTGCATCAATTTTATCATATTGCTCTTTAGCCTAACCCCAGCCGCTGGTCCCTGCACGGGAAGCACTTGACCGACATACCTACGGCCGAAGCCTCCCTATACTCTGTATGTACTATGGGTACCTCTGTCGCAGACTGAAGCCGACCGAGTCACAGGTGTCTTGGTATACTTCCTGCGAGCAGTGAAGCCTATAGCGTGCGGATGGCAGGTGCTCTCCTGTGTTTCTTCGTCTTTTTCTCGAAACTTGGAACCACCTGGGCCCTGGCAGGGCCCAACCTGCGCAAGGTGGGGTATATGTACAGCGTGGAAGACAGTTGTCACTCCTGTCAACGACTCATACCACCAGCTGGCAACACAGCAGCACTTAGCCATGCACTGTACCAGCTTCTCAATTTAGCACCAGCTCGCCCGCGGAACTCGTCACCGATGGGCCACACGTTGGATGGGACTTGTCGCCTCAGGACTGCTTCGTTACTTCATTTATATGGTCGGACTCACCTCGTACAGAGATTGAATCCCTATCCCTGCTGTCTCACTGCATGCACCAATACTGATACCTCATGCCTTGGACGGGATAAAGCTTTCTATCAATGTTCCCGAATTATGGCTTACATGAAGTGGCACTTATTAGAGTCCTGATACCTGCTCCTTGGAGGGTGAAAAGTGAGCTAGTAGAGCCTCGCTTGCCCGTACGAGTTACTACGCAAACGCGACAGTAGGTGTGTAAGAGCACACTGCATGTTACTGTAGGAAGCAGTACATCGCATTGGACGAGTCTCTGCTTGGACTACTAGTATGCCTCGGTCGCAGTGTAGGTATACCAAATGCAATCCACCGTGACGCACACGGTAAATGAGTTGAATTTCAACCTGCCACCCAACGAGTCTGAATTGCCATTGATATGATAGATCGCCAACAACCATGCCGGCCTCGTGGAGCGATGCTTAACAGTCTGGAGGACTATAACATAATATAGCTGACAGCCCCTTTGAGGCCTGAGGCATCAACCCAAGGCGGTCGGCTTATCGATAGCCTTAGTATTTTTTCTCGAATTTCATCCAGACACTGGACAGGACAGCGCGCTTTTCTTTGGACTTGGTATTTCAATCGACCTTTTGCACTTGCGACGCAACCGTTGAATACCGTCGTTAGATACAGTGAGAAAACCACACCAAAACTACCAAACCACCAATCTACCTGTTCAAGCACCCGCCAATCCACGAACCCATTACTATTCCCCGCAGCGCACCACCCATCCTTTCCCTCCCTCTAAAACGGAAGCAAGATGCCCTCCTCCGTGCACTCGCAAGACAACGACCAATCTATGGTTGACGCCCAACCCGAGCACCAGGTTGATCAGCATGAGGAGGAGGAGGATGTGATTGAGCTGGAGGAGAAGCGGATCGTCGTTGTACGTACTGTTGACCTGCAGCAAAGCGGGGTGGAAATTGGCGGCTCTAACAAGATATCCATGGAAAATAGTTACCCGGTGCCTCAGAAACAGCCGCCTCGTTC
This sequence comes from Aspergillus carlsbadensis, assembly GCA_025688815.1. Lineage (NCBI taxonomy): Eukaryota > Fungi > Ascomycota > Eurotiomycetes > Eurotiales > Aspergillaceae > Aspergillus > Aspergillus carlsbadensis. The sequence continues at coordinate 65,545 of MU628286.1, forward strand.
CAATTTGAGGGTGAAGGACACACGTTGGGCAATGCGCTGCGTTATGCGATCATGAAGAAGTGCGCTCCTTTTGTGTTTCATGTTTCTAGATTGCACTGTAAAGGCCTAGTATAAGGGGATTGGGTTGCTAACGCGCTGTATCTTCAATAGCCCCGACGTTGAGTTCTGCGGATACACCATCCCCCACCCTTCAGAGTCAAAGATGAACCTTCGGATCCAGACTTACGGTTCGTCCATCCCTGTGATCTTTGCCATGGCACTGATACGGATAACCTAATTCAATGCCAAGTCAAGAATTAAGAAGATATAAACTGACCTGTCATCACGCAACCAGATACAACGACGGCAGTGGAAGCGTTAGAGAAAGGCCTTGACACATTGATGGACCTATGCGATGTTGTTACGGATAAGTTTACGACCGCGCGCGATGGGTTTAATGCGTCGCAGATGGAATCATGATTCAGACCATTTGAGCTAAACTTCACTTCAAGCCTTTCTTTACCTCCCATGCATTTTTATAACTCTATTTCTGTTTCTATATTTGGAATTGGCGTCTATATAGGAAAGGTTCTATTTCATTCGTGGTATGTGTGTTTTGGCGATCTGAGAAATCCGCATATGCAAAATAGGTGCTGATTAACCTGGATGGATTATGAATGTTGGGTTCAAATGAATGTATAGAATGTCACCGCACTCAAGGAACCACCTCTACATATATTCACAAGCAGATCTTTAAGAAGCACCTGAACCGCATAAAGAAATATGTTGCCTATTCTTGACAGCCTTAATATACACAAAGCGCCATCTACCAGCGTCGCTACGAGACAGGGAACCGAATCGAAATTTCAATGCCAAGGTTATAAAAAAACAAAAGATTTCGGGGGTGATAAAAAAGGAAACAATCAATTGCGGCCCTCCAAGAAGCCCGAGATAAAGTTCGGAGGTAGTCGGGCACCGGGATCCTCCTCTGGCCGGAAGTATTTCATCACATGCGACAGCTGCTTCCAGTAGTTGAGGGTTTCCTATTTTTGAGAAAGAGGCAGGGTTAGCCGGGGACTTGAGAACTTGAGAGTATGCACATCTGCCGATAGGTGATGTCTGTTGGACCGCGCCCGGGGGAGAGTACGGGCGTGTAAGAAATATAAATTGACTAACCTGGAATTCGGAGTGGCTCTGGAATAGCAGCACATCGACGACGTTGAGCTGGTTGACGTAGCGGTGCTTCTCGAATTCCTGGCGGATCTTTGTGCGGATGGCGGAGACGGGGAGGTTCAGAGAGTACATGGTTTGGATCTCGGGGGACTATAGTTTGCGAAACAATGGCGGGATGGTCAGCCTTTCCGTCTTCTCTGGAGAGAATAGCACGGTAGGATATTTTCCTGATAGCTCGGCGGCTGCGATGGCACAACGACAACATCCAGCTATGCAGGCTATACCGCGGCAAGATCGCGGGTACTAACAGATCGGAGCCAGTCCCTATAAGACCGAATAACACGCTTCTTCGCATCACCCCAGTTGACGGCTATATAGGGGTGTAACAGGTCAGCGATGAATTCTAGCCATTGACGTCGCGGCAATTTCAAAGAACTCGTCGGACGCTTCCGGAAATGGGGATTTTGAGGGAGACAGGCGTACAGGAGCGGGTGCGCTGCGCGAGGTATGTGGGATTGATGGTCATCTTTGAAGAGGTGCCGTAGTCCGTGTACTCCAATGGCACACTTCGGAGGGGTGAAAACAGACGTTGTGAACTTGTGAGGGGGCGATAGAGGTCGAGGTTTGCTGGGCCCTGCTTGGATTAGCGGCGGTGAGCGCCAAGCAGTGTGGAGCCGCTACTGAATTTACCGCCTACTTTTTTCATTCCGGAGATCCAAATTATTTTGCGGATGAGGGTTTGCAATGGCTTTCTTCTCTCCATTATTGAAACCAGACATTTTTGCGATATTTTGATTCAATATCTGTGGGCGGCTTCGATATTACGCAGCTGGAAATTGTACCTTTGACTTCACCACCCGCTACGATCGACCGAGTCCCGCAGGACATCCCACCGCAAAATGGCGCCAACGAAAGGCCCAACCAAGGGCAAATCGTCCACCAAAGGCGACTCGAAGAATAACAAGGTACTCGGCGCAAAGGTCAACAAGAAGAATATGAAGCGACCGCCGCCGAAAGAAATAAAAACCAAGGCTCGCACCGAGAAAAGTCAACTCAAGAAGACGAAAAAGAGAGAGTACACAGACACGGAGCTGGACCTTCCCAAATTGAACATGATTACGCCCGTTGGAGTCGTGAACCCCAAGGGGAAGAAGAAGGGCAAGACGTTCTGTGATGATCCGGTATGTCTGCCATCTGATAGTAACGTATGTTTTATTCGTACTAACTCCTGCCGGTTTAGGAGGCGATGATGACGATTTTTGCCATGGTTAATGCGGACAAAGAGGGACAGATCGAGTCTAAGATCCTCAAGGCCCGGCAATTAGAGGAGATCCGTGAGGCGAAGAGGAAGGAGGCGGAGGCCCGGCAGTCGGATAAGAAATCTAAGCTGGTATGAACTCACTCCTTGATCGGCCGCTTGTAGATGGCAATATTAACGGTGTTGATGAATAGGAGGATGTCAAGGAGTCAATCCGGCAAAAGCGCAAGGGCAAGGGCGCCAATACTGAAGAGACAAAGTCAAAAGACGCTGAGTCCGGGTCAAAATCGAAATCAGGTGGGAAGAGGAAAAGCGTCGCGTTCGCTTAAGAGGTTGTTGGCAAAAGTAGTTCCCTGTATAGCATATCTGACTATGTATTTAGAGGAGTAGCTGGCGTTTCTATGGGTCTATCTATAAATTTCGAAGCATGGCATGAATGACAATCATTATGGTTATCGTCAAAGCACTAGCGAGCGGCCAATGGGTGTGAGCAGTGCCTCGCCTAATGTCCATAAATATTCTCTGATCTCACGATGGGCAAGGCAAGCTTGCGCCGCATCGGGTTGAAATCCGTCGCGTTGGATCCACTACCACTGGGCTCTTGAGGTGTAGGAGACTCCCCGTGCACAAGTTCCGGCTGCTCAACCACTGGAGTGGCTTCAGAGTCAACCTCCTTGGCCATCATGTTCAGGAAGTTGGTCACCTATGCATGATCAGTGTATCGAATCGCCTAAGAAAGGCAAATGACTTACCGGCTTGACAAACCACCGGTCACCCCCGAACTCAAACCAGCCAAGATGACCACCCCACGATGTTGTCATCATAACTCCATAAGGTGTTTGGCCGATCTCTTGAAAGGGGAGTGCTTTGACGTTGGCAATCTATCGTGATTTAGTACATAGCATAGGAAATCTTAGAATCCATCCAACTGACCGGGTCATCCTCAGCCTGCACCACGAAGAAAGGGATCCGGATCCCAAAGAGCGAATCAGTCGAGGTGGCGTCACGATAGTAAGCACCTTCTGTGGGATATCCCCATAAGGCACATTGCAAAGCCCTAAGTGTTTGTTAGAATGAGTCACACAATGACTGAAGAAGATTGTACCCACCTGTCGAACTCATGCAAGTAAGTAATACTTCTAATTTCCTCCGCATTGACCTTGGGATTCTTGACAACCTCATCGGCGTGCCTGTAGAGATTAGATCATAATTGCGAATAGCCTTGTGGAGAGACGGTTGCATACTGCTCAAAAAGCTTCTTCATGCTGGATCCCATCACTTTGCTATACACTTCCAGACCCATATAGGTGCTTTGCAGAGCTACTGAACTGATTTCTAGATTCCAAGGGCTCGCACAAATTACAGCCGCTTTAAGCTGGCAGGCGTCTCCCTCTTCACCCAAATACTGCATGATAGTAAGATAGATGTTGACGGTAAGATGATTTATGGGACTCACGTTGGTAAGAATATTCGCACCAAGAGAGAACCCGATGCCATATAGAGGTCGGTTCGGGAAAGCCGCTCGTAGCCACTTTACAGCTTGACGAACATCCCAAGTCGCACGAGCATTGTACAGTACACCCGTAGATATTTTGGTTTGTGCACACCCTCTAGAGTTGACAACACAAGCTTCCCACTCTCGGTCGACTATCAGAGGATAAAGTACATGGCGCAGGTATAGTTCATGCGAACCACCACTCAGACCATGGAGAACCACAAGCATGGGCTTGGTATCGTCCGAAGGTAAAGCGGCGAATTCATCCTCAGAGAGCATCGCCGTCCGCTCCGGCAGCCCCGAAGGAAGAGTATACTTTCTCTCCTCGTCAGTCGCTTGGGGGGCCGTGGGCGCTTCGTATGGATCCACCACAAAATCGACCGCAAACTGTCCCTTATACTTGACGCTGTCGGCCTCAAAGATGCGACGCTTGTAGTAGACGGGGACCTTGTCGAACTTTACTGCCGTCCAGCAAGTCTGCAAATGGCCATTGAAAAGTAATGGATTGAGATCACATCGTGCTGGTGTAGCTGCACGGCAGAGCTCTGCCAATGTGGTCTGTTCCTTTGCGCCAGTTTTGCCAGTTCGTTTGGTGAGGACGAGATTGTTCTCTTTTGCGTGGAAGAACGATATACGCCCACCGGGGCGAGCCCATGAAATGAGTCCCATTGCGATTAACAGACTCAGGAGGAGCGACGCAGGCAATGAGCTAGAAAGATCAAATGGAAGCAAGTCGGCCGAGGTAGTCGTAGCCATGGGCACAAGCTTCACAACAAGTCTGACAACTCGGGCATTAGCTACTTTATATATCTAGCAAGAACCAAACGAGGGCGCAGTACCTGAAAACGCGTTTAGGGTCCCACTCAGTTTCTATAGTTGGGTTCCGCGAAGTTTGTGTAGTGGCGGAACCGAAACCCAGTCTTTCGGCGAGATATCAACGCGCTATGCCAAGACCAAGCCACGAAGCCGGCAGTGGGAAGCTCAAACAAGATCCTCGATTTCGTTGAACACATTACAACGTAATGAGTACTGCCTTCGGCGGCGATGAGCACATCTCTGTTTCTTGTCTGTGTGTTTATTCATTATGTTGTACATATAGCAATCAGGCGCATTGCGCAAATTGGTGCCCGAGGCAATAACCCATGCTCAGGTACAATGTTCTCGAAGAAGCTTTGCAGACTAAGAGTCTGAGTTTTTCTAGTCTACGCCGTTTTCCAAGCTTGTGAAACGTGAGATAAACGCTCAACCTGATACTGATACTCGCCTCGAAAGTATCAAGTCCCGTTCGGATAATATGGCTCGCACTCCACATCTAACGAGAAGATACTAACCAGATTATGCACTTTCTCTAGTGAATCTCTAGTGAAATATGATAGTAGCGCGAGAACGACTGGCTCCATGCTAAATTGATGTTGTCCTAGACTCCTAGTACATAACTGCATATGATCTCTTTGCCAGAAAATAGGATGACATAAGCACGATCTTATCTTGAGCTTACATATCGCTGCTGTTGATCAACTGAGGCTGTCACTTGACGGCAGACGGAGGAGATTCATCATTTGACCCCTCTCTCGAAATTTTGTATCCTCAAACATGATCATTCCGTCTATCTCAGACCAGCAGGCATGGTGGCATCAACGGCTATTCTCAAGCTGCCCAAGTCTGAGCAAAGCCCGAAGCTTCCGCATGCGGCACCCAAAACACACTGACCATCGTCATGATGAGGACTCAACTTGCATTTATGAATTCGGAACTATTGTAAACCATGCTAATCCTAGATGCAGCTCATCCTAATCAGTCGAGGACCGCACTTGCTTCTAGCTATTGCACGACCCCGCTAACGGCCGGCATAGGTGGGTAGCTCAACAAAGAAGACTGTTCCTACTGCTGTCATGGACTTGGCCTTGTTGGCATTCTCATCTCCAGGCTGTGACACTTGCGCATGGCCGTTTGCGTGCAAGCTGGTAGCTGTATGCGTAGGATGCTTTGGGAGGTCAAAAGACCCTCCCTCTGCTCTTTTTCAAATCAACCTTTTGTCACGCGGTACACTCTGTGACATCTTCTATATACACCATGTTGCCCCAGAGCACGCTCAACACAAGTGCTCTTAATCTTTACCGATGAAACTGTGTCAGAATACGACAAACAAAGACTTGCCGCATTTTGCAAGTCAACCAAGGCGCCTTTGGAGCCTGTTAGCCCCTACCACGGTAAATGCGAATATCGGGTGCCTCCAGACCGAGATGGCAGATAGTCTCCGTCGTGCTGGGATCAGACTAAAGGCTGTTATTGCCATGAATCGGAGATCGCACAACGGCAACTCGCGGTTTGGGGAGCATAACCCTTCCCGGCAATGCCATCTGCTCGAACTTCCCACAGAGCTACTGCTGGAAATCATTTCCCACCTCTCGGTGTTACCAGAGGCCTGCCTTGCCTTGACTTGTAAGAGACTGTTTGCCATATCTGGGACTGTTCTGGATGCAAAATCCCTTCATTTTAATCGAGACTTTGCTCCTCTCTTTCACCATTATCGCAACGGACACAGCTTTGCCACTACTCGATGGCAGCTAGTCAAAATCCTCGAGGATAGCAGATGGCGAGCATGCTCAAGGTGCCTCAAGCTCCATCCACGAAGCTTCTTCCCTCCGCGAGAGCTGAGGCGCAAATCCGACGATCGGACGTGCAATCTTGGGAACCTTGCCGGCGTGGTCGACTTGTGTCCCTGCAAAAAGATTACCTTTTGCGGCAAGATTGAACTGGTGGAGTTACTGAGAATACGACAAAAGTCTGTGTCAATATTAGCATCACAATTTGGCAATACTGTTCAAGAGCGGTTTTGCTGGCATTCTTGCACCGAGAATTATGGGTCCACGCAAATGAAGATTGAGATCTATCCTGAGCTGGATGACGACAATCAGTTGAGGATTAGGACCGACTATCATATGACGACGACTCCAGGCCGGCTCGGAAAAGAGGACTACATGACTGCCCGCTTTGGATGTGCCCATAGGTCTGTCGATTTGTGGCTTTCTGGCGTTTGCCAGACAACGATCTGTCAGCTGTACGAGAATCGATGTGCCTCATGTAGGCGGATAGCAATTTGCAACTCTTGCAACGCCGTGCTAAGATGCCCACGCAAGCAGCCGTCTCGGATAGACGAAGATACCGGAACCGCAACGTATTCTTTCTGGACTGAGAGATGTCTTGGAGGCGCATCACCTACCCCCGACCTAGCATGGGCAGCTCAGAGGATCCACCCGGCTGAAGCATTGGTCGACCTGGACAATTGCAGTGAACTTTGCCCTTGGACGATCCGTGAGCACCCCCCTCTGCCCAACCCACCATCTCTAGAGATGGATATACTCGACCCTGCAATTCAAGATCAATCTCTCAACCAGCTCTATACCTCGATTCATACGTCATAATCGCGCGCAGTATGAGCAAGCCAGATGCACAATGAGCGAAGCAAGCCTTGATGAAGGACACGTCGTTTCTTAGGCAATACAACGCAGATTTATTAGTGTGGGCTATGGGCAGTGTTATCAGGCGTTAGTGGTTGGTTGACTCGGGAATTTGAATATCAGAGGGCGCTTTTTTTTTTTCGTTTTCCCAAGAACGATATTAGCAGTCATAAGATGCAAGTTTCACTTTGACCCTAGGTATGCTCTTCTCTAGTATAGTTTAATCAAAGAAGCGCTATTCCGTATTTGTCGACACCGCGAAGGTTTACCCGATCCGGAACCGAAAAGGGAAAAGGGCATCGCGACTGGACGAGAAAGCATCCCGCATGAACTTCGATATACCCCAGGTATCTTGCAGATTGCAGTGGCTTGGATGAGTGTCATCCGTGTCCCGGGGCGATGAGCTACCCACCGTCTCATAACGGTCAATATTCCCCGCAGTACTTGCAACAACATCACAACCTCCATCCGCCGCAGCAGACCATCCACCCCCAGCTTCTGTATAACAATAATGTGAACGCCGTCAACGCGAACGCGTCAGCGTCCGCATACCAATATGGCAAACCCGCTACCTATCCGCAGGTAATGGTACCGTCCTATGACAATTATGGTCAAATGTACCCCACGCAACAGCAGCATCAACCGCAGCTACAGCAACCGCCTCCCCCGCCACAACAAGCACCTCCGCAATATGTGAATCCATCCGATATCTTTCAGCAACCGCTTCTCCCTTCACCAGCGCCGTCCTCTTTCAGCACCCACCGCCCGTCCCAATATGGCGCACAACCCACAGCAGCCCTTGTTGCTGCCAACAACCACCCCCCCTCTCCAACTCTTATCACCTCCTCTACTCCAATCCAACCCACGCCAGCACCGGTGCCAACATCAGCTTCAGCATACAGCCCGATGCCTAGCGCTAAGCAATCAAATTACCAGGCCCAGAGCAGGCCTTCTCAACCCGCACTCCCGACTCCCAAACCTACGATAAAACAGAAGCCTGTTACAGCTACCCCGCCGGTTGCTCCGACACCGCCAGCACCATCACCAAAACCAGTGCAGGTCTTGATTCCGGCGCCGTCTCCAGATGTACAGCACAATGTACATCAACGCGCGCCGTCTAAGAAGCAAGCGCAGAAGCAGCCAACGCAGCAACAATCTGTGCAGACACCCGCAAAACCCGGTATAGACTACCAAGTACTCTTGTTGGCGATGGCAGATGAATACCTCAATGCGGCTCATGGACAGGGAACTACGGTGGCACTGTTGAAAAGGGAGATGGAATTGGAGGAGTATTACAGGCTCGTTGCTACTGGCCTTGGCTGTCTCGAGGCCGTTTTAAAGGTTTCGTCGCTCCCATATGCGTGTTAACAGGAGACGACTGATTGATAATCGGCGCATAGAATTGGAGGCTACAGCCACGCGTAGAAGCTTTGGTGCGATTGAGATATGCACGTATTCTCTTCGAAGAGACAGATAACGATCTGGAAGCGGAAACGGCATTAAGTAAAGGGGTAAGCGCGCACCGTTTGGTATAAAATTTGTGGCGCCATTGCTAACATTGCTTATAGATTGATCTGTGCGAGCGCGTGAGCTACCGATTGCACTATGTCTACGTCTAGATATCATGCTTATCGTTTTGTTAGAACCGTATGCTTGACCTAAAGTACAGTATGCAGCATCTACTAGCACGGATGTTGTACAAAACAAACCCAAAGGCAGCATTGAAAGCTGTGGATGGAATGATCCAGGACGTTGAAGCGTACGTATTTATTTGATCCGCATAAGGTTTCCCGATCTAATATTTCCTTTCTAGATATCGCCACTCTGCCTGGGAATACGCCTTCCGCTTCCTTCGAGTGTCGCTGTCATTGTCCTCGTCTGTTCACCAGGAATCTACTGCGGCACTGCAGCATCTCCATAAGATCTCAAACATGGCTAACCGAAACGGCGACAAAGCTGTTTCGGCCATGTCTGCCCTGATTGAAGCTTTGGCGCACCTTCAACAAGTATCCAGCTCCGACTCTATTGAACAAGCTCAACGTGCGATAGCGGTGGCTCGAAGCCACCAGTTGCATGATGAATTGCGCCATATCCCGCAACTCACAACTCTGGTTCAGATTGTGGATATCTGCTGTAGCTTACTGGAGTACGACGTCGTTCAATCCTCTCAGAAGCTCAAGGTGCTCCAGGACCTAATGGATGCGCGGCTGGGTGATTCAATATGGCGTGCTGACGGGTCGTTTTCCATTCCTTTGAGCGGCAAATCTGCCGGCCCTTCTTCCATCGATACGGGCGATATCCTTCAAGTCCAGAATGGCACGTTACTCCTGAGCTTCAGCTGGTTGCCGCAACATGATCTCTACGCGCTTTGCTATTTCCTCAGCTCAATCACTCTAAGCTGCAAAAACTCGTACGACGGACGAAAGGCTGAAAAGTTCCTCCAGGAAGGAGTACGCATGCTGAGAGGTTCGTCCATGCGCCGTTTACCCCCGTGGATATCAGTTTCTAAACGTTCTAGGCAACTTTCAATCACCACAAGAAATCACAGAATCATTGGTTAGCGCGAATCGACGCGTAGAATGGCGCAGGACGTTATTCTGTAACCTACTCATTCAACAAGTCTTTCTTGCCTGCGGGCGAACAGACTGGGACCTTGCAAGTAGAACTCTGAAAGAACTCCAACAAGAGACCGAGGCGCTAGAGGATAGCTTTTCCGGAGCGATTCAATGCTTGATGCAGTATGCAGGAGGCACTATTGCACAGGCGAGGGGTGACTTGGCGGGTGCCCTAACCGCCTTCCAGTCCCCTATACTCTCATTGTCATCTTCATTCAGCAAAACCGCTCGAAACGACCCCCACCGTGATGTCGCCATTCTCGCCGCCATCAACACGGTCCTCATTCTTCGGGATCCATCCCATCCTTTCCACTCTCGCCTTCCAAACCTTCTCTCCGCCCTCGATTCCTTCTGCCGCGCAAGTCCGAGCAAATACATCCAAGCAGCTTATTATCTACTCTGCGCAACCGTGCAGACCGACTCCACCATTCAGACTAAACAATACCTCCAGCAAGCCCTACAATCTGCCACGGCAATTGGAAACAGCCAAATAACCTGCATGACGCTGACCTTTATGAGCTGGAAATATTTCCGTGGAGTCGTTGGCGAACAAGCTGAGAAGAGCGCACGAGCAGGCCAGGTCATGGCAAAAAAGGCCAGCGACCGACTCTGGGGTAGCGTCACCGATGAGATCCTCGCGGATACCCTTGAGCGGCAAGACAAGCGCGAAGAGGCGAATGGTGTCCGAGAGGAAGGGAACCGAATCATGATGGGCCTGCCATCGGCGCTGAGGCGGCCTGCACCATAGTGATTCGTTTCCCTTTTAAGTGTCCTGCTTGCATCCTTCCCTTTATCGCTCTATTCTGCTCTTTTCTTTTTTTTATTTGGTTGGGCTGTCTTCGCTTTACATGCTAATGGCGTTTATTTGTTACGTCGGCAATAATTTCCACTCACGATTGATACCATACGTCGAATCTTGAATATGGGGGTATCTGGCGCATTTTGTGGTCTCATACAGGAATGTCATGATGCTTAGCCGGGTCTGTTTGTGTTTCGGGTCATGGATTTACTTTAAAAGGTGTTTTTTATCTCCCCAATTATCCTGCATCTTGTTCAGATATTTTTAGGTGGTTCATAGACTGTGACATTATCATCCCTACAATGTCAATAAATGAGTAAGAACTTTGTCAAAGGCAGCACAGATTCGATGAACCGATCCTCGGGTTAGCTCAACACTCCTCGTAGTAGCTCGGCGCGCAATAGTTTTAAGAATAACCACACAAAACTAGCCGGCAATAGAACAATCAAAGCACAGCCGCTCTGCGCACCAACAAAACTCCTTAGCCCTACTCCACAGTACGCCTGCAACCCATGCACCACGCGATAAAACCCCGGAATGAGTAGCAAAGGAAGAACCGACTGATGGGGTTGAAAGAAAATATACCCGGAATCCAAACCAACAAGTGTAAATCAGACAGAATAGATGAACTCGGAGCGAGAACAACTAGGTATCTCGACTCTTCGGTACGGATGCCATGTCTGTATAGGTAAAAGTGCAAAAGATCAGCTTAGATCAGCAGCCCAACTCAGCCCAGACCACCCCACGCCCCACGGATTCTCCGCGCAAGCTGGATATCCTTTTGCATGATTGTAACCCGCTTCGCATGTATGGCGCATAGATTCGTATCTTCAAACAAATGGACAAGAAATGCCTCTGCGGCTTCCTGGAGGGCTAGGATCGCATGCGACTGCCATCGTAGTTCTGCGCCAACCTCTGCCGGTAGGAGGTCGAGTGCGACCTCGCGCACTAACCGCGCAAAGGGGAGTTTGCGGAGCAGCAAGTCGTATGAGCGTTGGTATTTGCGGATTTCCTTCAAGGCGACAGTGCCGGGCTTGTACCGGCGGCGGCGTCCTGTGGGGTTGGGGTCACCGGCTAGGAGAGGCGTTGTTAGTTGATGACTGGGGGAGCTGCTGAACGTGCGACTCACCCTGGACGTTGCTAGTCGATGGCCGCTTGCCTGCTGTGGATTTGCTTGCGGTCTTGCTCACCCCGCCAGTGGACTTGCGTGATTTTCCCGCTGCTGATTTTGGCGGCATGTCTGCGATCCGAATTGGCCTCTTGGTAAGTTAAGAGAAGGAGAATTGTCTTCACGGGAGGAGATGAAGTAATTGAGTTGGCGCCGCAAAGTGGGAAACTTCCGTCCGATCTGGGGTGGATTGTTGAGGTAGGAGAGAACTGGTCCAGTTTCACTTGTCGCAACTTGCAGGCGAAAGCGCAGCTTCAGAGTCCCAATCCCTTGATACAGGGAAACACTTGTGGAGAAAGCATCCAGACGAGACCAGGCGAAAACGAGGGGGCTGGGATTCGGGAATGATAGCTCTGCCCACAAAAAGAAGCTTTAGCGCGTTGCGAGCCCTCGACTTTTGACGCGTAGACGCGTCGACTTTCTTTGTCCCTGGCAGCCTGCCCGAGTTGGCGCGCGGCAGATCATCTGCACGTGATATCCTGGATTCGATCATGACATGGTGGCCTCAGGCCGGAAGGGCCACTTGGAGCTTCGTGGTCGTTTTATGCCTGCTCTTACTCCTCATTCATTCCAGGTGGTCTTTTTCCAGATTATTTCTTCTCACCTAGTCCCTCAAATTGAAGCGCTCATATACTGCGACTTGATTCCGCTCCCTTGAACCCGAAAGACCACCTGTATATAGCGAGCAGGCCAGCCGCTCTTATCTCCGACTATGGCCGCCATCTGGGGCAATGGCGGGCAGGGAGGCCAGTTCCCCCTCGAGCAATGGTTCTATGAAATGCCGCCCGTGACGAGGTGGTGGACAGCAGCGACCGTGGCGACCTCAGTTCTTGTCCATTGCGATATTATAGCGCCATTGCAGCTGTTCTACAGCTTCCGTGCGGTCTACGTGAAATCCCAGGTACGTCACCAATGCCAAATGGATATAGGTAAAAGTTTGCAGAACTAATATGGACAGTACTGGCGCCTCGTTACAACGTTTCTCTATTTTGGTCCTCTAAACCTAGACCTTCTGTTCCACGTCTTCTTCCTCCAGCGGTACTCACGCCTCCTCGAGGAATCATCCGGTCGTTCCCCCGCCCATTTCGCATGGCTCCTCTTCTACGCCATGGTCTCGCTCCTGCTCATCTCTCCATTCCTCTCGCTCCCATTCTTAGGTACCGCGCTTTCCTCGAGTCTGGTTTACATCTGGAGTCGTCGCAACCCCGAAACCCGCCTCAGCTTCCTCGGTGTCCTGGTCTTTACGGCGCCCTATCTCCCCTGGGTGCTAATGGCTTTCAGTCTCGTTATGCATGGGGTGATTCCCAAAGATGAGATCTGCGGTGTTGTGGTGGGCCATGTGTGGTATTTCTTCAACGACGTCTATCCGTCTCTTCACGGGGGTCATCGGCCGTTTGACCCGCCGAGTTGGTGGGTGCGGTTGTTTGATCCGCGGGCTAGGGCTGACGAGAATCGGGATGCGGATGCGGATGTGGAGCCAGTGACGGAGCCTGCGAATGTTAATCAGGAGTTTGCCGCTGCTGCTGCGCCGGAGGTTCGCTGAACTTTTCTACTCAGATGGGATTTTAGCCATCCTTGTCGTCCTCATGCAATGTACTTTGACCGGATGCCACCCGAAACATTTGTGGGATGTGATTTGGAAGCGCAACCTGGCGAGTTCCTTCAATGCGTCAGTCAGTCTCTCTATATGATGCACAGAAAGGGTCTGTACGGGATCTAGCACGTCTTGCCGAAACCCAAGTCGGATTCCCCGCGCTCGAGGACTCTAAAAGTACTTCAGCTTGACGCTCTTCTGCCATGCGAGGATCCAGCCGCGGCTCGCATGCTAGAAGAGGGCGATTACTCGTTGGGATGTGAGGAGTGTATGTTACACCCCTTGCTCTCGGTGACAGAATAGGTTGAGATCTAGAGATCGATATTTTCGTAGATGTCAAATAAAGCCGAGCCTAAAGCTTGCTTACGGTTTCCTCCTGCTTCGCCGCCTCCCTCTCCACCTGCTCCTTCGAGGCCTTCAACCAAGTGAATTCGGATCCATACATCCCGCCAACATTTGGCTCATCTCCCCATATAGCTTTATAATCCTCTTCCCAGAAGTACAGGGCATTTTCCTCATGGAAGCAAGATAGGATCACCGCATCTGGGTCCCCTCGACAGCACGCACAACCTCGGTCCTCGTCCGGGCCCAACGGTGGGATCTTCACACTGCCATCCTTCATCCCAGCTCTGCGCTGCTCCTCGCTTGCGAGATATAGCTGCTCGATGATCCCGTCGAGAGCAATGTGAAGCAGCCGAGTTTTGAAGGAGGCGCGCTCGCGCGTGCATTTGGTCCCGCTGGAGAGGTAGAGGTTGCCCAAGTCATCCAGTCTCGCTTCCCCTGGGTATTCTGGGTGTGAGTGAACGAGACGGGTGCCCGTTGGTGTTGTGGAAGCAGTCAAATGTGGAAGCAGAGAATGGAGGGCTTGGATGATTTCCTCGATGAGCAAAGGGTGGAGAGTGTCGATGTGTGCTTGGAGGGGGGATATTTCGGTAGAGCGTGCTGGAGACTGCATGATTTTTGATCGGCAGTAATATTCTTCTCGAGAATCGAGGCGGAGTAGGTAAAGGTGTTGGATGTGCAATGATGTAGATGGGAGAGTAACGCCGGCGTTTTATGCGGGGGAATTAGGCTGCATCATGATAAAAGAGCCTGAATGGCAGCCTGGGGTGTTGGTGACTTCATACGTACAACTTTCCGTGTCACGGACTAACGGCCCTCTGAGCTGAAGGAGAATGTCCAACTTGGCTGTCAATTAAACCCATTGGCTGAACTATTTTCACGCTAATTACAGTATATGTATGGCCTTTTTTTTGCCCTAACTTGGAGCTTCTGCTGTTCTCGATTGTAGACTGTCAGCATTGTGGATTGCAGCGGAGAGAGAGGAAGGAGGTATCGAGTCAATCTTAAGATGAACGAACAGTCCGCTATGTTTGGAAGGGGCTAGATGTGATTCAGCGTGGTCCTTTCTCATCCTGCCACCGAAACGCATTGCCAGAATGTTGTTTTTGCTCATTTTCTCAGATCCTTGCTGATCACAAGTATTTCAGTATTTACTAGCTTCACACATTTTTACTGCCATGGATATCTTTGAAAAGCTTCCTTACGAACTCATTGTGATGATAATCCAGGGAATCGGTGACTTTGTTGGAATAGAAAGCTTTCTGGCTTGCTCTCCATGGGTGAACGCCGTCTTCCAGGATCGACCTCGCCGAAGATTATTGGATATAATAGCAGCAAACCCTATGACCCAAGTTCCTGATATCCAAGAGCTATTCCGCAACGTCATTCTCATTCGGTGCACCCACTGCCAGACTTTTGAAGTGTATCAACAACGATGCCGGAATATGCCCAGCGTTCTCCTCGTGTATATTGCATTCGAGGCCATTCATCTTGCAGCTCGAATTCAACGTCTCGCGTGCATGTGTCTATCCATTATGCAGCGAAACTTCGTTTCGGCTACAACTGTTACTCCCCAATTGAGGACCATTCTCTCCAGCCTATCTCCGGATGCCTGTCGCATAGAGGCAGCGAAAAGACCTTTTTCTTGGATAGAAGAATATCGTGTTTACTGGTCTCTGTGGCGCATTCAGCATCATTCTGACCTCCAGGTAGCTGCAGATGGGCGCTGGCATTGGTCCCCGGAGTCGAAAAGCAACATTGCAGAATACATCAACTGGGCCCACACCTTCATTTCAGACATAGAGGATAGACGACTTGTCAATGAGCAGATTTGGGCTATACTTGCAGGGTTGATGGACTATTGGATTCATCCAATGTACGGAGCAGACCCGCCACAGGCAGGCTGGGAGTGTGATCCAGTGCTTCAAACGCATTGGTTCTTCAGAGTGCCCATCTCTGCACTACTAGAAATGCCAACTAATGGCTACCCCATTTGGGGCGCACCGCCCATCCCCGAGGAAACCGAGACCGAACCTGCATGGGGACGCACGTTGCAGCTGCGCAATAGACCGACAAGGTTCACAAAGATACTTGCTGAGCATGGCACAGTCGCCTCATATCATGGAGCCTGGGAACTAAGTAATTGACGGCCATATCGGCGCCTTGGCGTGGTCTTTTGGGACCAGTGGCGGATGTACTCTGTCGGAATTTCATATGATGACCGACTGTCGAAACCCACTCCTGGCGGGGGCTCTATACACAGCAACCCGATGAGCATCTCGCGTCAGCATACGATTTGTGGTCAGTGTGGTTAGCGTTGGTTGGGAAGAGGCTGCCACTCTGGAGCATAAAAGGGAAACCAATGCACTTGGTAAGATGGAGATTCGGATATAGAACTGCTAACATTTGAAAACATGCCAGAGGCCATGATCGATAGAATTACTAGATAGTCTTTTGATCCTTAGATTATTATTGTTATTGCTATGCACGTAATATATTAGAAATGGAAAATTAACCAACTTTACCTGGAGCCTAATATAGGTATATAGGTATTATAATTAATTATCCCATTACTCTAGTATATTCCCTTTTAGGACTGAGGTAACAGCGTCATCGATGGATAACCAGTTATCTATGGCTTGTTAATGCCTTTTCTGCTATATATTATTTAATGGCTAGAACTCAGGCTCGCAACAGTTTATGTGTGTGTGTGTGTGTGTGTGTGTGTGTGTGTGTAACCTGCGTGCATACGCGGACATACATGCTTTTGCACTGCCAGGATAAGAATAGAAATGTCATCTCTAACTTGAATTTGTCGGGTACTGCGAACGCGGTAAAGAAATCGTCATGCCCAGGAGATAAGGACCTAATCTTGAGGGGACAGCGGGACTGCTCTGTTACAAGCACATGGATTCAACCGATATAACCTGGAGGGCATTCACCCTGGCGAAGGCTTCAAAAGATCTCGAAGATCCAAGAAGAATGACGTTTTATTCGCCATTAGCCATCCTACAGTGCTTCTTGGGTCGCATCACCATCTGCTCGGCTCCGGACCTGGACTGGGAGAACTGTTGCGGCGTTGCGATCAATGTCGTCAATCTACCCCACATCCAGGTGGCCCAAGCCAGGAACTACTACATACGTATGGCAGGAAGTTCCAGGAACTCATCTCGGTGGTGCTGCCGCCGCTGTGGCCCAGCAACTGCCGACCAAGGAGGATAAGCGCCAGGACTCGGACCAGGGCGCAGGTTTTTGTTGGACAGCACGACCCTCAGATGTTCCCGAGTCAGAAGTTCAGTTTTCTGTTGAATAATGTGACGGCGCTTGGCAATCCGCAGCGGCCCCCAATCAAGCCTCTACTTTTTTCCTCGTGATGAAATCAACTATTTTGTCCTGCTCTCAAGGAGGGCGTGATTCGGCACACCACTCTAAATTCTTCGCTTTGGCGATGGATAGCCCCTTATATCATGTTGTGTGCAAATATGAAGGGCTCGCCTGTCAGCCTCTGGCTGTTGGCACCGTTTCATGGCTGCTGTGACGAATGAGATCGACTTAACTCCGCTGACTCAGTGCTCGTTTCGGATGCATACGAGTACGAGGACTGCAGGTGCCAGGCGGTATAAACTAAAATTCCTGCTCCGTTCCAAGAACGAGGGACTGGAGTCTGGCGCTCATCAAGCTCCCAACAAAATCTGCGCGATTTATCAGGTGGCTCCTAATAATAATGATTATGGAGTCATGCTGTATATAGATCCGAGTCGGACGGACTAATGTTGCCAGCTCCAATTGTGCAAGGGTAAGAGACGAAACAATGTCAAGATTTGCGTGTCCTGTTACACAAGATCCAGGGTTCATCCCCAATCTCTCGAGTTTTCCTGGAGATTTTTGAGAGGATTGTTTCTTGGAGAACACATGACAGACTGTCCCCATTGAAGGCAAATCGCGTCTGAACCTGATTCTTTGCGTCTGCCTCGCGTTTTGGCCTTCAAGCTTTTCGGTTCCTGATAAACTTCGGCGTTCATAATTCCTCATGATTGTGATTGAAACGGGCCACCGGAGTTAGAATGGCTTATGGAGACGGCTCTTGCGAAGCCCCCTATTTATGGGCCAATCACGCTTACCCCATCATGGAGCAGACGAACAGCCACGGAGTGGGCCATGGGTCGATATGTAATTTGATACGTCCGCTTTAACCAGCGTTTGGCGGCTTTTGGCCTGCCAGAAGAAATCCTGTGGCTCAGCCCCAGATGGGCCCACAGACACGAATACTACGGCCATGCTGTGCGGCGTGCGCTGGACAGGGCCCAAGTCAACAATCAATCTGACTGTACTTGGGCGAACGCGTCTGCTCAGCTGCAAATTCGAGACAAAATGATGACGTTAAGAAGCTTCCATTAAGAAGCTCTCATGAAATGTAACAGGGTCTCCGTATGATTGCAGCAGTGTGGCGGAGGCTGAGGTCGCCCCCTGGAAACTGGCCAGTGGGAGGGCGCAGGGTGCAGCAAAGTTCAGGTTCCTCTCAGGCCAACCATGGCTGAGACGGGCGCCTGCGCTGCTTCGCTCCCACACAAGCGACAACTGCTCCAGATTTCCTCCACCGAGGCGACCGTCGACTCTTATTTCCCTTCCCTTCACACTCCTTCGCCTCCAAAGTTGATGCCAGTGCCACGCCTCGTTGCTAGGCGTTGTTCGCTCCTTCTTACCACTGCGCATTAACCGTCGTCATTTTCGTCTTAAATTTCTTTAATTTTCCGCCGACCAATTCCCCTGCCTAATTTACCCTCTTTTTTTCTCGATTCGCCCGCTGCCTTTCTTCACGCCCCTCTTTCCCCAAACCGTTATTACAAGAGCGAATCCCTTCCCCAAATTGCTTCAGTGCTACATTTAGCTGCTCATCCTCCTTTTCCTCGTTCCTTGGGGATCGGCTCGCTTTTCAGCTTCGAGTCCTCTTGTATTATATTATCGTTTCCTCGCCCGTCCTCCTCAAGCTGCAGCTCGTCGGCCTTTGGTTCCTTCACTCCCTCCAACCCTAATATCAGCTCAACAAAACACGGGTCAGGGAAACGCGGAAAGGTTCCCAGCGGCGGACTCCTTCTCCGTGACAACGACATCCTTTCAACCTCGACCTCGCCATCTGCTCCTTGTGTTTGAGCCTCGAATACGATCTCAAATACGAGGCCTTTCGTGTCACCAAAACGCGGCCGTCACTGAGCTCCTTCTCCCGGTGCTGCTGCTGGTTCTCACTCGCGTCTCGACAACCCATTGACCTGCAATACCCGCCAGAACCGAACGTCTACTTGCATTGCCCCCACGACTTTAAACCCCAAATTAGTATTGTCACTGTTAGTCCTCTTCTTGTACGAGTATTCGATTGAATAGGGGTGAATCGACATCCCACAACAACCTTTCACAATGCGACGCGGCCTCTTGGTGTTCCTCATTGTCAACCTCCTTATTATCACCTTTCTTGTACGCAGTGTCTCCACGCTCCTATCATTGCTCTTGGAAGATGCTCAGGCCGATGCGATTCACCGTGCGGAGCTCCCCTCGCCGAACTCCAGTTTGATCGAACAACGGCCCCAGATTATCCCGAAGATCATTCACCAGACATACAAGAACGAGTCAATTCCTGAAGTGTGGCAAGAAGCTCAAAAGAGCTGCATCGACCTGCATCCTGATTACGAATATATGGTAAATTGATCTTTCGAGGTTTGAAGAATATTTTGCGCTAACGCCTTTTTCAGCTATGGACAAACGAGAAATCCCGCGAATTCATTGCAGCTGAATACCCGTGGTTCTTGGACACATTCGACGGGTACAAGTATCCTATTCAACGCGCAGATACAATCCGTTACTTCGTTTTAGCTCATTATGGAGGAACCTATATTGATCTTGATGATGTACGGTCCAGTCCTATTATTCTTTCTATGGACATAATCTTGGATACAATGCTAATTGAGCACAGGGCTGCAACCGCCGGTTAGATCCCCTTCTTTCCTACCCTGCGTGGGTTCGCCGCACTGTTCCCACTGGTATCTCCAACGACGCCATGGGCGCTGTCAAGCAACACCCATTTTTCCTCCGCGTAATCGACCTCCTCCAGTCATACGACCGCAGCTGGCTCCTCCCGTACATCACGGTCATGTACTCGACTGGCCCGCTATTCCTCTCGGTAATCTGGAAGGAGTATATGGCGGACAATCCTGCTGAAGCTGCCCGTGTCCGAATTCTGATGCTTGACGAGTACAATCGACATTCGTGGAGTTTCTTCACTCACCATGTGGGAAATAGCTGGCACGGAAAGGATGCAAGGCTCATTTTCTGGATGGGCCAGCATTGGATGCTCCTTACCGTGTGCGGCTTCGTCCTTGCCGGTGCTGTCGGGCTGTGCTTGTGGTGGGCTTACGGCCGGTTGCTCCTTCTCGGCTCAAGATACCGCTACCGTTATGCCAAGGTACCTAGCTTGGGTATTTCGCGCTTGGCCTCCCCTACGCGTCGTGCGCGCGGCGTGATGCCCATTCTACTTCGTCGTGTGAGTTTCAAAGATGAAGAGAATGGTCCTACCGAGACCTCTTACGAATACAGCCGACGCGACTAAGCGGCAGACGCTGCCTGTGTTTTCACGGCCCTTGCACGAATATTTCTTGCGTTTAACCTTTTATTAAACCACCGAATCTATCCCGGCAAGTAGGACTACAAGTCCGTGGGGTAATATTCAGCGCATATATGGAGTTCTGGGATCCTTTTTGATCGAAGCGCTTTTTAGAGCATTGGCTTCTTGTACATTGTTTTCTCTTGGCACAATGTCTTCTGATGTACACCGTCTACTAGACAACGCAGTCCGCACACTATTTGCCTCTTTCATTTCTTTGGATGTCTTGATTCTACTAGACTTTCTCCGCCAGCGTCTTCACTTCGTGTTCCCCTTTTGACACCCTACCATTTTTTAACGTCTGAAACACTTATATAGAACTTCCGATCCAGTGATATACTGTCGGCGTTTCAGATGCCTGGAGCTCGCTGAGTCGCAGACGAATAATAATAATAATAATAATAATGCCAGATTACATGAATGATATTGCGATGATACGTTGTCCATTGTCTGTATGGCGAAGTCGTAGGTAGGCGGCCAAGCGGTAACGTGCGTCAAGCTTTCAGGCACTGTTTCAGGCGTCCAGCCCAGAAAGTCGGCGGCGAGCTGGGCGTTTCACAAAAGTAGATCTGGAACAATCTGGATCAATCAGAACCAAGATCTTTAATTCTCCAACACCTCAGATCAAGATTCTGTGCTGCCGTTGGCTCACTCGGCTGACTGCGGTGGCTGTCGCTTCAGCCCCCATCTCCAGCTCCATTTTTAGGAATGTGCAAAAGAATCCTCTGTGTCTTGTCTGTTGATCGTCATTCTCCTCTGGGGCTGAGCAGGAGAGTACAGCGTATAAATCAGCTCTCCCCTTTATCTACCTAACCTCGTTTTCACTCTTGCCTGCTCGCTCTCTATACAACTAACCGTCTTCTTCAAAGTAGACCTTTCACTTTATTCTCCAGCCCAAGCCCTCGCCAAGCACCAGAACATTTAAGCTTTTTTTATCATGAAATCCTTCACGCTTCCCCTCCTCCTCTCCCTTGGGACTCTAGCTCTCGCATCTCCCTGCAGTCTTAATGGAGTGACAATAACCCCCCAACAAATCCTCCACGTCGCCCCAAATTCCACAGCCTGCGCCGACGCCCCCGGAAACGCCCCCCGAGAATGCGCAACAGCCATCCAGGCGGCCCCCGCCCTGTCTGCCGCCTTTACAAAGTACGCCCTAACCTCAAAGGCCGAGCAGGCTGCTGTACTGGGCCTCATTGCATTTGAATCGGGGGAGTTCAAGTACAATCGGAACCATTATCCTGGTGTTCCAGGACAGGGGAGT